>JAXRKP010000094.1:282500-325000 GCA_037039925.1 Doris montereyensis | reverse complement strand
CCATTTCGTTACACAAGAGACTATCACGACAACGCGTCATTTCGGCATTTCGTTACACAAGAGACTATTTTTCGTTTCGTTACACAAGAGACTATCACGACAACGCGTCATTTCACATGACATTTCGTTACACAAGAGACTTCACGACAACACGTCATTTCATGATTTCGTTACACAAGAGACTATCACGACAACACGTCATTTCACATGTTTCGTTACACAAGAGACTATCACGACAACACGTCATTTCACATGGCATTTCGTTACACAAGAGACTATCACGACAACACGTCATTTCACATGCCATTTCGTTACAAAAGAGACTATCATCAACGCGTCATTTCACATGGCATTTCGTTACACAATCAAAATTTTGACGTAAATTACCCTAACACTGACTGAGAAAATGGCAGTAAAAACCCATATATCGGCGGTTAATTGACTTTGACCTCGTTTTGCTGACACTGATATACGCGTCTGCCATCGCTGTGTCATATAAGAGGCGTTGCGCGGCAGTGTGTATGTAAACACGCGCACAAGCATGGGATATAGAGGAACCCCCCCCAAAAAAAAAACAACAAAAAAACTGGTCTTTTCGACGTCTGTTTTCACAACAGTGCACATCTAAACCTAGATTTATAATCTTATTTACATAAGTAACAATGCCAGAGACTGACGAATGAGTAAGGTGGCTGCTACAACAAGGGAAACCCGTCTGAAGCGTTTGGTTTGTGTTATTTTCTGTTGAATTTTTTACTTGCATTTTTCTCGAAATGTAGTGTTTCCACACTAAAATTCTATCTCCTCCGCCATCTACTGAACGATTTTATTATATTTGGCACACAGGTTCCTCTTATCAATGTTAATAGAATGACATCAGGGTTTTTTAATATATTGTAAAATTTTTGAGAATTAAAAAAATAATAAAAACGCCGTTTTTGTACATATAGTATTTTCAAAAATTAATTAACAAAAACCTATCCAAAATATCAAAAAACCTGACGTCACTCTTTAGATATTGAATGGAAAAGACGATCTGCACAGAATTTGAGTGATTTTATTCATAACTAAGGGAGGAGAATCCAGGATGGCGGCCGTTTCTATGGCAACCAAGGACGCTACACACTTTGATATAGGATGACTGTATTTTGACAGTTACTTATGTACATATAAAAAATGCAAAAACCTTAACTCAAAAGTAAAACATTCACTTCAGGTGCCACCCCAAAAAAAAACAAAACAAAAACAAAACAAAACAAAACAAAAAAATACAAAAAAACCCCAAACAATCCCAGTTACGCCAACGTTTTACTCCGTTTATGGAACGGATTTCTACAGCCTGTCATTATATTGACTTCTTCAAATAAACGTCAGAGCTAAAGGTTCATGATGTATTTCAGACAAACTGCTCTGCGAACACACCTTGTACACAATGTCACAATGCCAGTTAGATGTAGATCTATTTCCATCGTGAGAATGAAAGCATATGTCAGTAGCATGACCCTCGGTCCCGGGTTTTACACACAGGCTATTTTCAGCGTTATCGGGATTTTTTCAACGTTTCTTAGCTTTCCGACATATATCTCTCAAAAATGGCTGTTTGTTAGGCAGTTTTCATTTCAAACAGGACGTCGTATGACCGACCGTGCCATTTTGTTTATAAATCGTCCAAACTGTGTTGAAGGACCGTCCTGTGACCTCAATGAGCCACATTATATAATTTTTATTTTGAAATCCATGGATGTGTACGAACAAACTTAAACTGAATGAAGAAAAAACCCGCGAAATATTACTATGTAATCAAAAAAAATCTCAGTTGGCCTGACGAAACTATCTCTATGAGGGTCAAAAACGAAGAAATGAAATTCACGCAGAACGCTACAAATCTTGGGGTATATTTCGATGATAATTTATCTATGGAACATCTTATAAACCATCTCTGTAAAACTCTTTACCTTGAAATCAGACGATTAGGCCACCTATCAAACTTTCTTAATCTAAGTTCTCTTAAAACATTAACTTCAGCACACGTTTTTTCCAAAATTGATTATTGCAGCTCCCTGTTTTACAATTTACCTGAGGTCTTGATTCATAAGCTCCAATGTTATCAAAAACCATGCAGCCAGAGTGATTTTGAAGAAAAAGCAAGTGTAATATATAAACATCTAGGAAAGGCATTTGTAAGTAAACAAGAATTGTCAACAAAAACCAAAATGGCAGTATACAATACAGTTTATTGTCCTATTCTCCTCTATGGCAGTGAAACCTGAACCTTAGACAGTAGAGAATACAGTAGAGTACAGGCAGCTGAAGTGAAATATCTAAGAAAAGTAATAAAGAAAACTAAAAGAGACAAAATCAGAAACATAACAATAAGACATCAAACCAAAGCAGATGGCATAAAAACTAAGATAGAAAAAAATCAATTGAGATGGTTTGGGCATGTAAACAGAATGAATGACAATAGAATAGCTAAATCAATATACAGTGCTAAAGCCCAAGGTAAAAGGGCAGACCTTGGAGAAAGTGGGAAGAAGATATAAAAGAGGCATTGAAGAATAGAAATTTAACATTTTTGGAAGGAAATAGAAAATGCCAGGACAGGGCATCCTGAAGAAAGATCTTCTCGGGCATCTAAACCCATACAACAAAAGGTAGAATGGGAACTGATAAATAAAGAAATAACACATTACCCCTATGTTCATCTCTCTGCATTGGCTCCCGATCGATAAACGAATAATATACAAAATTGCGACATTGTGTCACAAATGTAAAACTGATATAGCTCCAAATTATTTAAATCACATGATCTCTGGTTACGTTCCATCTCGCCAAATGAGATCTACAAATCAATGTCTGTTAAGCGTTCCCCCAAAAAGAAAGGCCTAACAAAACTGTCACTGCACTCTTTTAAATACGCAGGTCCTCATATTTGGAGTGCTCTTCCGCTGGCAATACGATCTATGTTTGACACGACGGAAGACACCTTTAAAAACATCCCAAAACATACCTCATGCGATGCTTCTTGGGATGGTGTTCCATGTCTATTTTGGGCCTTGTCCTTGGGATGGTGTTCCATGTCTGTTTTGGGCCTCGTGCTTAGGGTGGTGTTCCATGTCTGTTTTGGGCCTCGTGCTTAGGATGGTGTTCCTTGTCTGTTTTGGGCGTTGTCCTTAGGATGGTGTTCCATGTCTGTTTTGGGCCTCGTGCTTAGGGTGGTGTTCCATGTCTGTTTTGGGCCTCGTGCTTAGGATGGTGTTCCTTGTCTGTTTTGGGCGTTGTCCTTAGGATGGTGTTCCATGTCTGTTTTGGGCCTTCCTTAGGATGGTGTTCCATGTCTGTTTTGGACCTTGTCCTTGGGATGGTGTTCCATGTCTATTTTGGGCCTTGTCCTTGGGATGGTGTTCCATGTCTGTTTTGGGCCTTGTCCTTTTGGATGGTGTTCCATGTCTGTTTTTGGCCTCGTGCTTAGGATTGTGTTCCATGTCTGTTTTGGGCCTTGTCCTTTGGATGGTGTTCCATGTCTGTTTTGGACCTTGTCCTTGGGATGGTGTTCCATGTCTGTTTTGGGCCTTGTCCTTGGGATGGTGTTCCATGTCTGTTTTGGGCCTCGTGCTTAGGATGGCGTTCCATGTATGTTTTGGGCCTCGTGCTTAGGATGGTGTTCTATGTCTGTTTTGGACCTTCCTTAGGATGGTGTTCCATGTCTGTTTTGGGCCTCGTGCTTAGGATGGTGTTCCATGTCTGTTTTGGGCCTTGTCCTTGGGATGGTGTTCCATGTCTGTATTGGGCCTCGTGCTTAGGATTGTGTTCCATATCTGTTTTGGGCCTTCCTTAGGATGGTGTTCCATCTCCGTTTTGGGCCTCGTGCTTAGGATGGCGTTCCGTGTCTGTTTTGGGCTTCGTGCTTAGGATGGTGTTCCATGTCTGTTCTGGGCCTCGTGCTTAGGATGGTGTTCCATGTCTGTTTTGGGCCTCGTGCTTAGGATGGTGTTCCATGTCTGTTCTGGGCCTCGTGCTTAGGGTGGTGTTCCATGTCTGTTTTGGGCCTCGTGCTTAGGATGGCGTTCCATGTCTGTTTTTGACCTTCCTTAGGATGGTGTTCCATGTCTATTTTCAGACCTTCATTTCTCCCTCTATAGGTTCAAACACAAGAATACATGTGCCTAAATGAGGTTTTCAAACGTACATATTATCATACTTATTATTCCTATCCTGATACATTGGTATTTTCGTCAATCTAGCTGATCACATATTATATGGATTAACGATTAAATTTATCCTCTACTAGTATATATGGCCTACTGATCACATCTATGGTTTAATGATCACATCTATCGTCTGTTGTCATCTATGGTCTACTGATCACACATATGCTCCACTGATGACAATTTGATAACATCTATGGTCTAATGATCGCATATGTATGTTTTACTGATCGCATCAACGGTGCATTGAACGAACCAGTAAGCCATCGATAAGCGATCATTACACCATATATGTGATTTTTAGACCATATATGTGATCAGTAGTCCATATATATGGTCAGTGTATACATGTGACTAGTAGACCATAGATGACATCAGTAGAGCATATGTATGATCTGTAGACAATATATATATATGCCATCAGTAGACCATATATGTGATCAGTAGATCGTAGATGCGATCAGTAAACCATAGATGCGATCAGTAGATTATAGATGTGATCAGTAGATCGTAGATGCGATCAGTAGATTATAGATGTGATCAGTAAACCATAGATGCGATCAGTAGATTATAGATGTGATCAGTAGATCGTAGATGCGATCAGTAAACCATAGATGCGATCAGTAGATAATAGATGTGATGGGTAGACCATATTTTAAGTGACTAGTAGAAGATAGATGTGACCAATAGACCATAGATGTAATCAATAGACCATAGACCATAGATGCAATCAGTAGACAATGAATGCGACCAATAGACCATAGATGTGATCAATAGACCATAGATGTGATCAATAGACCATAGATTTGATCAATAGACCATAGATGTGACCAATAGACCATAGATGTGATCAATAGACCATAGATGTGACCAATAGACCATAGATGTGATCAATAGACCATAGATGTGACCAATAGACCATAGATGTGATCAATAGACCATAGATGTGATCAATAGACCATAGATGTGACCAATAGACCATAGATGTGATCAATAGACCATATATGTGATCAATAGACCATAGATTTGATCAATAGACCATAGATATGATCAATAGACCATAGATGTGATCAATAGGCCATAGATGTGATCAATAGACTATAGATGTGATCAATAGACCATAGATGTGATCAATAGACCATAGATGTGATCAATAGACCATAGATTTGTTCAATATATCATATATGTGATGAGTAGACCATATATTATGTGATCAGTCGTCAATAGATGTGATCGGTAGACCATAAATGTGATCAGTAGACCATACACACAATCAATCACATATGTTATCGATGGACGTAAAGATGTGATAAGCAGACAAATCAAAATGAGTATAAAGGTCATGCATATGATCAATAGATTATTATGGTTCTCTCATGGCCCTACAATCTAAAGTTTGGTATAAGGAAGCACGAGAGTGACCGAGTACTGAAACCTGAGTATTAATTGTTCAGGACGTGAATAAACAAACTTGTTCTGGAGTCTTTCCCAATAGGTCGTAGTAACTGCAAAATCTATTTGCCATGTTCCCAAGGGGTCTCCGTGGTCAAGAAGTAAGGTGTCTACCTCTCAACCAAAAGGTCGCAGGTTCAAGCCCCGACGATTGAAAATATTTCTCCACTTAAAAAAAAAAAAAGAAGTAAAATCTACCTCTCCCCACCTTCTGTTCCAAATAGGTTGGATCGACATCTAGTTCCACCGGAGACGGACGATAAAAAGGAAGCCCCGTGTGCAGACGACAATATCTGTGCATGTTCTGTACGAAGATCCCAAGACTGTTTGCAGAGCAGTCTGGGCAAAATAAATTAAAACAATCATACAAAAAATCACCTCAGTCATGGAATACAATTAAAATCAAAATTCAAAATCAAACCATGTCCCAGACTAATGTTCAACTTTGACTGGTAGAACGTCTTTCTTTGCTGGCGACACGTGTGCTCTTTGTCAGCCCCACCTGTTGTAGATAAAAACACAACGGTGAGTTCCAGCCGGTCTCAGATGTCTCAGCTTGCTTGCCTTGACCTGACAGACAAAATGCTTGGCCTCGCTTTGTTCACTGTTCTCGCTGCACTTGGTGACTATCCTTTAGTAGTTGTTGTTCTTGTTGTTTTTTTTAATTAAACAGTTCATTTATCTATCGATGTATATATATGTATTCCCATATTCGTGTATCTTTATTATTTTTCTCTGTGTATTAAGATATTTATTTATTCATTCGTTAAAAAAAAAGGAGAACTTTTTATACTCATAATAGAATTTGTGTATTGCTTTTCATTACTAAATGCGTATATACAATACACAATATGATATATCAAGGGAATGGAGAAAAAAACATTCCGAAGTTTGAACGTTTATAACTCTACAATTAAAACAACACTGTTTTTTGGAAATCATACCGTATTTAGATCAACATAATTATGTTAAATAATTATACCTATGCAGCCATCTTAAACAGGTTTTATTATTAAAAAGTTAAAATAGTATCTGTCACGCCTACCTAGCTGTGTAACCCCAATAACGGATAATTGCCTCAGTCTAATAATCGTACTTGGCATCAACCAGGGTCAATTATGCTTGCAGCCTGTCAACTGGCATGGTGACAGCAGTAATTACGACATAATGAATCTGTTAATCTCCCCACGCCCATGGTCAGAGCTACATTCCAAAAGATGGCCGATCGATTACGTTATGCAAATGCTTTCCGACTTAGACCAAATACCCGGCGATGTGGCTGCTGGTGTTTTTCCTCCATATGTTTTTTACAACACGGAGAACACAGCCGGAGATATACATGGAAGCATATTATGCATGCTCTGAAACGCCTTCTTTTAAAAACAAAATAATAATTTGGTGAAAGAGCTGTTACTTTCATTAAGAGTTATGCGATGGGCAGTGTTGGGCGCTTATTGTCTCAAAATATAGTTTTGGAGATAAATCGGTAAAACATACAATAAAAGATAAGGATTGATTTATGAAGTCAGTATCCTCTATTAAGTCAGTATCCTCTATTAAGTCAGTATCCTCTATTAAGTCAGTATCCTCTATTAAGTCATTATCCTCTATTAAGTCAGTATCCTCTATTAAGTCAGTATCCTCTATTAAGTCAGTATCCTCTATTAAGTCAGTATCCTCTATTAAGTAAGTATCCTGCCGTCTTAAGAAAAAAGACCGTATATGCGCATTTAGATCAAATGCACTTTTTTAAAGAATGCAACCCAGAAAAAAATCCTCCTTCTTTTGATCTGGGTTTTATATTTCTAGGGTAAATAGTTTTTAAGATACACTACCATATAATTATGGAATTTGTCGTTTGTTTTTTTTACTGATCCTTATGGAAAAGGACCGTGTATCGTCATATACGGTCTTTTTACATAAATATTGCCGTATACGTCTTTTTTGCGTAAACATTAGCTCATGAGGCTGAGTTTTGTGATACCGTATACATATTTCTTATTGTACAATTATAGGACATGGAACTGGGGACGTAAAGTAATGCAGCAAGTTGCATAGATAACTAAAAATAGACTCTTTTCGCGCGCTTTTGGTACTGACTTTTGTGATCAAGCTTGTATGAAGGCTACCAACAAAGGCGCCTTTGTTTTATTCTGTGAATGCATCAACAGTATACTTTCTAAAGTTTCTTCAGGAAAGGAAAATAGATTCATCAGATGAGGTATGTGTAATTAAGATAAATCATATCCAATACTAATCTATTTATCTCTTTTTATAATTTGCCAAAGAAAATACACACACAAACACAATATCATTCGTACCCAGGGGTCGTTTTTTCACATCAGTCTACATTATGTCAAAGGAATCCCAGGGGTCGTTTTTTCAATCCCAAAGGAATCCCAGGTCGTTTTTTCACATCAGTCTACATTATGTCAAAGGAATCCCAGGGTCGTTTTTTCACATCAGTCTACATTATGTCAAAGGAATCCCAGGGGTCGTTTTTTCACATCAGTCTACATTATGTCAAAGGAATCCCAGGAATCCATTATGTCAAAGGAATCCCAGGGTCGTTTTTTCACATCAGTCTACATTATGTCAAAGGAATCCCAGGGTCGTTTCTTCACATCAGTCTACATTATGTCAAAGGAATCCCAGGGTCGTTTTTTCACATCAGTCTACATTATGTCAAAGGAATCTTTTCACGTTCTATATTGTATATTTGTAGATACAATTTAATCGCTTGCCCTGTTACGTTATACTGATTATAATGATTGATGCATCGAAGTGGCTATTCAATATTTAAGATATCGTGGTTTTTATCTTTTCTTACATATTCTCCGTCCTCTAGTTCACACTCAGTGTGTCAAATTCAACTTTGTTGCTTGCTCTTTTTAAATGAATTGTAATTGGTTTAAAAACTAGAAGCACGTTTAAATTGCAATGCTATTTCCTTTCACCTTTTCGTCATCAGGACTTGACCCACTCGATATGTCACTACTCCATGAGCAGGTGGAAACAAAAAGACGCCAAAAGCATATGCGGAAAATCAAAGCAAAGAAGAAATCCAACCCTATTTTGTTTTCAAGGGGTTCTCCTCAAAACCAAACTATGTCGTTAACAGATAGCAGCGATGATGAGTGGGAGGTAACTCTTGCAAAGATTCAAGGCACTTCTAAGGTTCACTCATCGGGGAAAAAGATAATCGATCTGGGTTCCTCGTCCATAAGCATTCAAATCAACTCCAGATATTGATGAGCAGTTTCGCAAACGAATCAGAAAGTGATTCAAACGCTAACCTCCAAGCTAAAAGCAACATGCTGACAACCGACGATCACGCTGACATGACATCCTTCAATTGTCCTAGTACGGTGGAACCGATTGAACCCTTTGCTCAGGATATAGCCTGTCCTCACTTACCTACATTGCTGAATTTACTCACTCAAACAACCGAACGACCACGTTGTGAGCCCACAACAATTTCTTCCTGATTGGAAACACCATGGTCGACACAATCAATGACAACTAGAGTTGAGACTAACAGTCCTCCACCGCTTTCCCTGGCGACAGATTTTCCTTGGTTAACTCAGCGGAATCACATAATCTTTCACCATGTCCCGAATTTGACCATACCCGAAGAAGCATCACCAAGTAAATAGACAGGCGGCTGTTCAAGCTGAAAGCTTCATGAAACAAATGATAGAGGAGTTATCTCCTGAAGATTTGATAGATATATATGACGACGAAGATGAAGCGCTTGACCCAAGCTTTACGTTAAGGAGATCTGGTTTAGAGCCACCAAGCACTAGTGACAGTGAAGACGAAGTGATCCAAAATACTTCAATGCAACTAGCAGCTAGAACAATTGCAGAAATGGTTACCACGACAACGGCAGCAAAAGACACCACAGCAACCACATCAATTGACAAGGCAGCAATCGGAGCAGATGTTACCACAATAACCGCTGTAGCAAATGACAATGCTACATCTGCAACAATTGAATCCACAACAACCTCAGCAATTGACAACGCGACAGAATCAAACACTGTTAAGTTAGAGGATCATCAGATCCATGAACAACCCAATGAAAGAAAGAGAAATAAACGGAGAACGCCAGCAGAAGTTGCTGCCTCAAAGCAAGTTAAAAGAAGGAAATAACTCAGAAGCATGAAGTGAAAACTGGGTGTTCGGACACATGCCTTAAGAAATACAATGATACTTTTAAGGAAGAAGACAGAAGTGGCATAAATCGCAAATACTGGAGTTTGGACTGAATAAACCAAAAGACATACATAATACAAACAGTTAAGAAGGTACCAGTTTCATGCTTCACCGAAAAATAATCCCGAAAGAAGATGTCCTACAAATACACACTTCGGAACAAAACTGGAGATTACATTGCAGTTTGTAAAACTTTTTTTTTATCTCACTACCGTTGAGTTCCAAAAGAACAACGATTCCATCATAACAAAAACGTTCTCTAGATTAGACCACACCGGACAACGTCCAGCTGCTGGAGGACAGACGTGGCAAAGCCCCAAGCTTTCGACCACAGCACCATTCGAAATCATATCGAATTAAATAAACCAGCTGCACCCCACTACCGCCGAGAACATGCACCTTTCAGAAGTTATCTACTATCTGACATTTCTTTAAAACAGATGTTTTGAGACTTCCAGGCCAGGTGTAAAGCTACAATATCTTACGCCACTTATTACCATGTTTTCAAAACAATGAACATTGCCATGACTGTGCTTGGAAATGAGGAGTGCGAAGAATGTACTTTGATGAACACTCATAGAATGAGCTGTAGCTGCACGGACGTTTGCTCTGTTTATACCACGTACATAATCCACAAACGGAAATTTGTAACTGCAAGGAGGCATTACAAATGCGATGCTGGAACAAGTCGAACCAATCATGACAATAGTGCAATCTTTTCCGCTGATCTGCAGAAAGTGATTCTTATTCCAAGGATGGAACAGTTTAAATCAGCCATCTTCACAAGAAGATTGATTGTTTTCAACGAAGCATTTGCCCAGCTTGGATGAGGTAAGAAAAATCTGGCCATCATTTGACATGAAGACATTTCGTCGGCCTTCTATGCTTTTCTGAAAAGGCAACGAGATGCAGAGAATTTGACCATCTGGGCCGACAACTGCGCCGGCCAAAACAAGAATTGGATTTTATTTTCGATGCTGGTGTGCGTGGTCAATAACGTTAACATTGGGATATCGACAATTCGCCTGAGATTCTTCGAACCCGGACATTCTTTTATGGCAGCAGATGCCGTGCATGATAAAATATGAACTGTAATGAAAAGAAAAAAGAAGGTGTATGATTTTGCAGATTTCAGAGAAAGTGTTACAAAGGCCAAGTGTGAAGCAGTCGAAGTGGCACATCATGATTTCAAATTGTGGATTTCAGGCTTGAGCTACTACACTGTGAAGAACGCAATCCCACGACCGTATCTCGCTGACACGGTTGTGGTTGAATTCAGGATAAGATCTTGGATGTTGCACTACAAACGGTCATTCATTTGACGGGCCCTATTTCACTGTGAAATTCCTCAAAGACGAGCATTTATTTTCGAATCTCAATTGATTTTAGTTGTTATATCATAATGTCGTAATTTTGTTTCAATATACTCGAATGCTGTTGACACAGTCATTTTGGTTTTGTTTATCTAAAACGACAATACAGATTTAAGAGAGAGAATAAGAATATATTTGATTAATTTTATTAACGATTACATTTTCTGGAATGTCCATCATTAATTTTTCAATCCTGAAAGTCTGTAGTATACCCTTATTTATTAGTTTTTGTTGAAAATATCGGCAAATCAGTATCCTCTATTAAGTCAGTATCCTGGCACATATTATGTTGTATACCTGTGACATCAATATCTTTATCTTTCAAATATATTACACAGCTATAGCAAATTGAGTTATTATGGCTAATTCAATCTTAAATGTTAACCAAATTCCTTATTGTTCCATCTAAGTCGTTGTTTTGGAATCAAACTAGGCTATTCTAGTCAGTGATTGTCTTCTTAACTGTTTCCCTGACATGCGTATGAAGAAGAAAAAATCACATTTCCAAAGTATGTTGTCCAATATCTACAATATAAAATAATGCTAAAGTTCCTTCAAGGTCATAACGACCCATAGAGCAGGGGTTTATTGGGGATTTCATAGCGTGAAGCGGAACAGGTGATGATAATCACCCCCATCCCGGACAGGACGCTAGGCTGACACAGGTTTTTAGTTTAGCTCCCAAGCTAGTGTTTGTACCCATTCGCACCTGGGTCGAGTGGGGGGGGGGGGGCGGGTATGTGTGTTAAGCGTATTTCCCAAAGGAACACAACATCGGCTCTGGCTTCCTCAAGATTTGAACCCGGAACCTCATAATCCCGAGTTCGGTAGTCTATAACCGCTCGGCCACCGATGCCATACACAGTATGTCACTAAGTTTTAGTTATCGACGACAGAGCATTGTTAAACCAATCTCCAAAATCAATCGTTGCCTTGAGGTGGTTCTCACATCTTTGATGTTAATAAATCTTAAAACTACATAATGAATAGGCATTATTATTTTATTCCTGATACAGTGGATGCCGCAAGTCGATGTTCAAGGGACCTATTAAAAACATCGACTTTATGTAAAACAAAATCGACTTAAGCAATTGCTCAGTTACCTCCCCTGACAGGATTTTCATCACAATGGTCTTGGGTATTTATTACTTATTACTAACTGCTCACGTGTGCTCACATGCATGTGTTGTTGTTTTTGGTGCATTTTTCTTGCTCGAGTGATTGAGCGTAGTGGTAGAATTCCACGAGAAAAGAGGGAAGTGACGATGATGGAGTAGTAGTGCCCTATATAATATTATAAGAAAGAGTGAGACCGCGCATTCCATTCGATCTCTGGCTTCAATATTAAATTTTAAACCAATCGTCTGTTTCATCAAATGCGGAGATAGATCTATTACTAATATTGATATTAATGCCGATGGCCGGTACACAATGATTGGGTAAGAGTATGATCCTTGGCACCCCCACCTTTTTCTCTCTCCCCACCCCCCTCCACTCTGACCGGTACAGTCGCAACTGGGTAGGATTGACTAGGAGAAAGGAGAGATACAACAGGCCATATGGTTAACCTTAGGCCAACACCTGGGTGGAATTTATCAACTTGCGCTGATCGAATTTTGTGATGTAGAGTGAGGGTAAGTGGGTGAGCATTTAATATGATTATAATAATTAATACAGGTGTAGATCTACATTTGTATTGATCGTATTCTCTAGCTGTGGGGTCAAAACAAAATCAAAACAAAACAAAACAAAACAAAACCATATAAAGAGATGCTTACGATGAGGAATAAGACCAAAGTAAAACTATGTAAAGATATGCTTACCATGTGGAATAAGATCAAAGTAAAACTATGTAAAGAGATGCTTACCATGTGGAATAAGATCAAAGTAAAACCATGTAAAAATATGCTTACCATGTGGAATAAGACCAAAGTAAAATCATGTAAAGAGATGCTTACGATGTGGAATAAGTCCAAAGTAAAACCATGTAAAGAGATGCTTACAATGTGGAATAAGATCAAAGTAAAACCATGTAAAGAGATGCTTACAATGTGGAATAAGACCAAAGTAAAACCATGTAAAGAGATGCTTACAATGTGGAATAAGATAAAAGTAAAACCATGTAAAGAGATGCTTACAATGTGGAATAAGATCAAAGTAAAATATGTAAAGATATGCTTAAATGTGGAAAAGATCAAAGTAAAACCATGTAAAGATATGCTTACAATGTGGAATAACATCAAAGTAAAACCATGTGAAGAGATGCTTACAATGTGGAATAAGATCAAAGTAAAACCATGTAAAGAATAAGATCAAAGTAAAACCATTACAATGTGGAATAAGATCAAAGTAAAACCATGTAAAGAGATGCTTACAATGTGGAATAAGATCAAAGTAAAACCATGTAAAGATATGCTTACCATGTGGAATAAGATCAAAGTAAAACCATGTAAAGAGATGCTTACCATGTGGAATAAGATCAAAGTAAAACCATGTAAAGAGATGCTTACAATGTGGAATAAGATCAAAGTAAAACCATGTAAAGAGATGCTTACAATGTGGAATAAGATCAAAGTAAAACCATGTAAAGAGATGCTTACAATGTGGAATAAGATCAAAGTAAAACCATGTAAAGAGATGCTTACCATGAGGAATAAGACCAAAGTAAAACCATGTAAAGAGATGCTTACCATGTGGAATAAGATCAAAGTAAAACCAACAGAAGAAGCACTAGTAGTCCACGCGACATAAATCCCAAGACCAAAATGAGAAAGGAAAAAAGTGTCATTAATGTCAAGATCGCAATCGTCGACGACAATTGTACACATCTGACTGCTAGGCTTACACTGTGTCACGTCGGTAGCCAAGTGGTTAGCCTGCCGGACTTTGAATAATTTGGCCCCGGGCTCAAATCCTGACAATGCTTCGTTAGATGTTTGTGTCCCTCGAGAAAGACACTACCGGTACGCATACATTTCGCAGTCGAACCAAATGCAAAGTATGACTACCAGCATCGCATGGGCTGCAAATGAATAGGATTGGCGCTACCTTCCGGCGGCGAACAGACGTGCTTTTGCTTGAATTGAATTGAATTGACATTAATAGAATTGACTTAATTGAATAAAATTGACTTGGATTGACTTGGATTGACTTGACTTGACTTGACTTGGGTTGAATCGATTGAATTGAATTGAATTGAATTGAATTGAATTGAATTGGATTGCATTGAATTGACTTGGCTTAAATTCAATTGAATTGAATTGATTGAATTGAATTGAATTTAATTGGGTTGCATTGAATTGAATTGGGTTGCATTGAATTGACTTGGATATAATTGAATCGAATTGACTTGGATTGAATTGAATCGAATTGACTTGGATTGAATTGAATCGAATTGACTTGGATTGAATTGAATTGAATTGACTTGGATAGAATTGAATCGAATTGACTTGGATTGAATTGAATCGAATTGACTTGGATAGAATTGAATCGAATTGACTTGGATAGAATTGAATCGAATTGACTTGGATTGAATTGAATTGAATTGAATTCAAAGCTGCGACAGACTAACGTCCTCTCCCTAGAGGGAAAGGGGGGGGGCGATGTATTATACTCATATTGTGTTCATTTTCAGATTTTTGGAAATGGGGCTAAGTTTTCAGTCTATGGTACCATAAGGTCTCCAGGTAAACGATTGCAATAAAGGAATTATAATGAAAGTAAGAAACAACAACTAACTCCTTACCCGAAACCGTTTCTTTCGCAGCTCCACCAGCAGCCCATGCCTCTAGATGCGATGGAAACTTTCCTAACTACGTTTCTGTCACATTGCTTGGACACACCTGCTATGCCTTTGTTTCATCACACTCAAGAGACTATGACGACGCCCAAACAACCTGCCTGCACTACGGTGGTACGTTGGCGCTTGTGAAGTCTCGGACAGTGAACGCCATATTGATGCACCAATTGAAATATTATGTCAAGTCAAAGAGCAAGTATTGGATTGGTCTGAATGACAAAAGTCTCGAAAATCATTACCGGTGGGTCGATGATACTCCGATGCACTATAGTAATTTCGCGAGTGACCAAGGGCCTAACACCGTTTTTGACCACTACAGCGAGGACTGCATCGCCATTGACCACACTGGCTACTGGTTTGATCTATCATGTGAAAATCATTTCAACATATTTCAA
This sequence comes from Doris montereyensis, assembly GCA_037039925.1. Taxonomy (NCBI): domain Eukaryota; kingdom Metazoa; phylum Mollusca; class Gastropoda; order Nudibranchia; family Dorididae; genus Doris; species Doris montereyensis. The sequence goes on along the minus strand of JAXRKP010000094.1, from coordinate 309,555 downwards.
CATATCAATGCAAACAGGCACTTTATTTGCGAGTTTCCAGCACGCAATATACACACCAGTACAACTGGTAGCCCACGTACTGATGTCTCCACTCCCACAAACACTGCCACTCAATATGACACCACTCAATACAACACCACTCAATATGACACCACACAATACAACACCACTCAATATGACACCACACAATACAACACCACTCAATATGACACCACACAATACAACACCACTCAATATGACACCACACAATACAACACCACTCAATATGACACCACACAATACAACACCACTCAATATGACACCACACAATACAACACCACTCAATATGACACCACACAATACAACACCACTCAATCACACCACTAATATGACACCACTCAATATGACACCACACAATATGACACCACACAAGATGACACCACACAATATGACACCACACAATATGACACCACACAATATGACACCACACAAGATGACACCACACAATATGACACCACACAAGATGACACCACACAATATGACACCACACAATATGACACCACACAAGATGACACCACACAATATGACACCACACAAGATGCCACCACACAAGATGACACCACACAAGATTATACCACACAAGATTATACCACACAATATGACACCACACAAGATGACACCACACAAGATGACACCACACAACATTATACCACACAACATGACACCACACAAGGTAACACCACACAAGATGACACCACACAAGATGACACCACACAACATTATACCACACAAGATGACACCACACAAGGTAACACCACACAAGATGACACCACACAACATTATACCACACAAAGTAACACCACACAAGATGACACCACACAACATGCCACCACACAACATTATACCACACAAGATTATACCACACAAGATTATACCACACAATATGCCACCACACAAGATTATACCACACAAGATTATACCACACAATATGACACCACACAAGATGACACCACACAAGATTATACCACACAAGATGACACCACACAAGATTATACCACACAAGATGACACCACACAAGATTATACCACACAAGATGACACCACACAAGATTATACCACACAAGATGACACCACACAAGATGACACCACACAAGATGACACCACACAAGATTATACCACACAAGATGACACCACACAAGATTATACCACACAAGATGACACCACACAAGATTATACCACACAAGATGACACCACACAAGATTATACCACACAAGATGACACCACACAAGATGCCACCACACAAGATGACACCACACAAGATTATACCACACAAGATGACACCACACAAGATGACACCACACAAGATGAAGATTATACCACACAAGATGACACCACACAATATGACACACACAAGATTATACCACACAAGATGACACCACACAAGATGACACCACACAATATGACACCACACAAGATGACACCACACAAGATTACACCACACAAGATGACACCACACAAGATGACACCACACAAGATGCCACCACACAACATTATACCACACAAGATGACACCACACAAGATGACACCACACAAGATGACACCACACAACATTATACCACACAAGATGACACCACACACCACACAAGATTATACCACACAAGATGACACCACACAAGATTATACCACACAAGATGACACCATACAAGATTATACCACACAAGATGACACCACACAAGATGACACCACACAAGATTATACCACACAAGATGACACCACACAAGATTATACCACACAAGATGACACCACACAAGATGACACCACACAAGATGACACCACACAAGATTATACCACACAAGATTATACCACACAAGATGACACCACACAAGATGACACCACACAAGATTACACCACACAAGATGTAACACCACACAAGATTATACCACACAAGATGACACCACACAAGATGACACCACACAAGATGACACCACACAAAGATTATACCACACAAGGTAACACCACACAAGATGCCACCACACAAGATGACACCACACAAGATGACACCACACAAGATGACACCACACAAGATGCCACCACACAAGATGACACCACACAAGATTATACCACACAAGATTACACCACACAAGATGACACCACACAAGATGACACCACACAAGATGACACCACACAACATGATACCACACAAGATGACACCACACAAGATGACACCACACAAGATGACACCACACAACATTATACCACACAAGATGACACCACACAAGATAACACCACACAAGATGACACCACACAACATTATACCACACAAAATAACACCACACAAGATGACACCACACAAGATGACACCACACAACATTATACCACACAAGATGACACCACACAAGATGACACCACACAAGATGACACCACACAAGATGCCACCACACACAAGATGACACCACACAAGATGACACCACACAAGATGCCACCACACAAGATTATACCACACAAGATGACACCACACAAGATGACACCACACAAGATGACACCACACAAGATTATACCACACAAGATGACACCACACAAGATGACACCACACAAGATGACACCACACAAGATGACACCACACAAGATGACACCACACAAGATGACACCACACAAGATGACACCACACAAGATGACACCACACAAGATGCCACCACACAACATTATACCACACAAGATGACACCACACAAGATGACACCACACAAGATTATACCACACAAGATTACACCACACAATATGACACCACACAAGATGACACCACACAAGATGATACCACACAAGATGACACCACACAAGATTACACCACACAAGATGACACCACACAAGATTATACCACACAAGATGACACCACACAAGATTATACCACACAAGATGACACCACACAAGATTATACCACACAAGATGACACCACACAAGATTATACCACACAAGATGACACCACACAAGATTATACCACACAAGATGACACCACACAAGATGCCACCACACAAGATTATACCACACAAGCTCATACCACACAAGATGACACCACACAAGATGACACCACACAATATGACACCACACAAGATGACACCACACAATATGACACCACACAAGATGACACCACACAAGATGACACCACACAAGATGACACCACACAACATTATACCACACAAGGTAACACCACACAAGATGACACCACACAAGATGACACCACACAACATTATACCACACAAGATGACACCACACAAGATGACACCACACAAGATGACACCACACAACATTATACCACACAAGGTAACACCACACAAGATGACACCACACAAGATGACACCACACAAGATTATACCACACAAGATGACACCACACAAGATGACACACACAACATTATACCACACAAGATTATACCACACAAGATGACACCACACAAGATGACACCACACAAGATGACACCACACAAGATTATACCACACAAGATGACACCACACAAGATTATACCACCACACAAGATGACACCACACAAGATGACCCACACAAGATGACACCACACAAGATGACACCACACAAGATGACACCACACAAGATGACACCACACAAGATGCCACCACACAATATGACACCACACAATATGACACCACACAAGATGACACCACACAAGATGACACCACACAAGATGACACCACACAAGATGACACCACACAAGATGCCACCACACAAGATTATACCACACAAGATGACACCACACAAGATGACACCACACAATATGACACCACAGATGACACCACACAAGATTATACCACACAAGATGACACCACACAAGATGACACCACACAAGATGACACCACACAACATTATACCACACAAGATGACCACACAAGATTATACACACAAGATGACACCACACACACAACACCACATAAGATGCCACCACACAAGATGCCACCACACAAGATGACACCACACAAGATGACACCACACAAGATGACACCACACAAGATTATACCACACAAGATGACACCACACAAGATGATTACACCACACAAGATGCCACCACACAAGATGCCACCACACAAGATGACACCACACAAGATGACACCACACAAGATGACACCACACAAGATGACACCACACAAGATTACACCACACAAGATGACACCACACAAGATGACACCACACACAACATTATACCACACAAGATGACACCACACAACATTATACCACACAAGATGACACCACACAAGATTATACCACACAAGATGACACCACACAAGATTATACCACACAAGATGACACCACACAAGATGACACCACACAAGATGACACCACACAAGATGACACCACACAAGATGACACCACACAAGATGACACCACACAAGATGACACCACACAAGATTACACAAAGATGACACCACACAAGATGACACCACACAAGATGACACCACACAAGATGACACCACACAAGATGACACCACACAAGATGACACCACACAAGATTATACCACACAAGATGACACCACACAACACAAGATGACACCACACAACATTACACCACACAAGATGACACCACACAAGATGACACCACACAACATTATACCACACAAGGTGACACCACACAAGATGACACCACACAAGATGACACCACACAACATGACACCACACAACATTACACCACACAAGATTATACCACACAAGATGACACCACACAACATTATACCACACAAGATGACACCACACAAGATTACACCACACAAGATGACACCACACAACATTATACCACACAAGATGACACCACACCACCACAAGATTATACCACACAAGATGACACCACACAAGATTATACCACACAAGATGACACCACACAAGATGACACCACACAAGATGACACCACACAACATTATACCACAAGGTAACACCACACAAGATTATGCCACACAAGATGACACCACACAAGATGACACCACACAAGATGACACCACACAAGATGACACCACACAATATGACACCACACAATATGACACCACACAAGATGACACCACACAAGATTATACCACACACCAAGATGACACCACACAAGATTATACCACACAAGATGACACCACACAAGATGACACCACACAAGATTATACCACACAAGATGACACCACACAAGATTACCACACAAGATGACACCACACAAGATGACACCACACAAGATTATACCACACAAGATGACACCACACAAGATGACACCACACAAGATGACACCACACAAGATTATACCACACAAGATGACACCACACAAGACGACACCACACAAGATTATACCACACAAGATGACACCACACAAGATGACACCACACAAGATTATACCACACAAGATTATACCACATGATATGACAACACACAATATGACACCACACAAGATGACACCACACAATATGACACCACACAAGATGACACCACACAATATGACACCACACAAGATGACACCACACAAGATGACACCACACAAGATGACACCACACAAGATGACACCACACAACATTATACCACACAAGAAGGCACCACACAACATTATACCACACAAGGTAACACCACACAAGATGACACCACAGAATCTGCCACTACAGAATTTACCACTACATAATCTGACACTACAGAATCGGACACTAAACAATAGGACATCACACAATCTAACAGTACATAATCGGACACTAAACAATAGGACATTACATAATCTGACAGTACATAATCGGACACTAAACAATAGGACATTACACAATTTGACAGTACATAATCGGACACTAAACAATAGGACATTACATAATCTGACAGTACATAGTCTGACAGTACATAATGGGACACTAAACAATAGGACATCACACAATCTAACAGTACATAATCGGACACTAAACAATAGGACATTACACAATCTGACAGTACATAATCGGACACTAAACAATAGGACATTACATAATCTGACAATACACAATCGGACACTAAACAATAGGACATCACACAATCTGACAGTACAGAATCGGACACTAAACAATAGGACATCACATAATCTGACAGTACATAATCAGATACTAAACAATAGGATATTACACAATCTGACAGTACAGAATCGGACACGAAACTATAGGACATTACACAATCTGACAGTACAGAATCGGAAAGTAAACAATAGGACATTATACAATCTGACAGTACAGAATCGCAAAGTAAACAATAGGACATTACACAATCTGACACTGAGCAATGTGACACTACACAATCTGATACTGAGTATTCTGACACCACACAATCTGACACTGAGCATTCTGACACTACACAATCTGATACTGAGCAATGTGACACTACACAATCTGACACTGAGCATTCTGGCATAACAGAATCGGACACCACATAATCTGACACTATACAATATGACATTACACAATCACACACCACTCAATCTGACACTACACAATCGGGCACCACTCAAATTGACATTACACAATCTGACACAATAATATCTGATCCCACACAATCAAACACCATTCAATCTGACACTATACAATCCGACACTACACAATCGGACACTGCACAATTGGACGCTACACAATCTGACACCACACAACCGAAGACTACACAATCGGACACTACACAATCTGACATCACACAAACGAAGACTACACAATCGGACACTACACAATCTGACATCACACAAACGAAGACTACACAATCGGACACTACACAATCTGACATCACACAAACGAAGACTACACAATCGGACACTACACAATCTGACATCACACAAACGAAGACTACACAATCGGACACCACATAATCTGACACCACACAATCTGACACCTCACAATCTGACACCACACAATCTGACACCTCACAATCTGACACCTCACAATCTGACACCTCACAATCTGACACCTCACAATCTGACACCACACAATCTGACACGACACAATCTGACACGACACAATCTGACACGACACAATCTGACACCACACAATCTGACACGACACAATCTGACACGACACAATCTGACACGACACAATCTGACACCTCACAATCTGACACAATCTGACACGACACAACAATCTGACACGACACAATCTGACACGCACCTCACAATCTGACACGACACAATCTGACACGACACAATCTGACACCTCACAATCTGACACGACACAATCTGACACGACACAATCTGACACGACACAATCACACATCACACAATCTGACACGACACAATCTGACACACACAATCTGACACGACACAATCTGACACGACACAATCACACGATCTGACACCTCACAATCTGACACGACACAATCTGACACCTCACAAATCTGACACGACACAATCTGACACGACACAATCTGACACCTCACAATCTGACACGACACAATCTGACACCTCACAATCTGACACCTCACAATCTGACACGACACAATCTGACACGACACAATCTGACACGACACAATCTGACACGACACAATCTGACACGACACAATCTGACAATCTGACACCTCACAATCTGACAATCTGACACGACACAATCTGACACAATCTGACACAATCTGACACCACGACACAATCTGACAACACAATCTGACACGACACAATCTGACACACGACACAATCTGACACAATCACACGACACAATCTGACACCTCACAATCTGACAATCTGACACGACAATCTGACAACACAATCTGACACGACACAATCTGACACCACAATCTGACAATCTGACACCTCACAATCTGACACACAATCTGACACACAATCTGACACGACACAATCTGACACGACACAATCTGACACCACACAATCTGACACGACACAATCTGACACGACACAATCTGACACGACACAATCTGACACGACACAATCTGAATCTGACACCTCACAATCTGACACCTCACAATCTGACACCAATCTGACAATCTGACACCTCACAATCTGACACGACACAATCTGACACACTCTGACACTATCTGACACGACACAATCTGACACCACAATCTGATCACACAATCTGACACGACACAATCTGACACGACACAATCTGACACGACACAATCTGACACGACACAATCTGACAACACAATCTGACACACACAATCTGACACCACACAATCTGACACCTCACAATCTGACACGACACAATCTGACACCTCACAATCTGACACACACAATCTGACACACTCACAATCTGACACGACACAATCTGACACACACAATCTGACATCACACAATCTGACACCTCACAATCTCCACCACACAATCTGACACACACAATCTGACATCACACAATCTGACATCACACAATCTGACATCACACAATCTGACATCACACAATCTGACACGACACAATCTGACACCACACAATCTGACAATCTGACACGACACAATCTGACACAACAATCTGACACGACACAATCTGACAACAATCTGACACGACACAATCTGACACCATCTCACAATCACAATCTGACACGACACAATCTGACACACATCTGACACGACACAATCTGACACGACACAATCTGACACGACACAATCTGACACCACAATCTGACACAATCTGACACCACACAATCTGACACAAATCTGACACGACACAATCTGACACAACACCTCACAATCTGACACGACACAATCTGACACGACACAATCTGACACCTGACACAATCTGACACGACACAATCTGACACACAATCTGACACACAATCTGACACGACACAAATCTGACACGACACAATCTGACACGACACAATCTGACACCTGACACACAATCTGACACGACACAATCTGACACCTCAATCAATCTGACACGACACAATCTGACACCTCACAATCTGACACCTCACAATCTGACACGACACAATCTGACAATCTGACCTCACGACACAATCTGACACCTCACAATCTGACACACAATCTGACACCTCACAATCTGACACCTCACAATCTGACACGACACAATCTGACACACAATCTGACACAATCTGACACCTCTGACACGACACAATCTGACACGACACAATCTGACACGACACAATCTGACACGACACAATCTGACACACAATCTGACACCTCACAATCTGACACGACACAATCTGACACCTCACAATCTGACACGACACAATCTGACAATCTGACACGACACAATCTGACACGACACAATCTGACACGACACAATCTGACACGACACAATCTGACACGACACAATCTGACACAATCTGACACACAATCTGACACCTCACAATCTGACACGACACAATCTGACACGACACAATCTGACACAATCTGACACAATCTGACACGACACAATCTGACACCTCACAATCTGACACGACACAATCTGATCTGACACGACACAATCTGACACCTCACAATCTGACACGACACAATCTGACACGACACAATCTGACAATCTGACACGACACAATCTGACACAATCTGACACGACACAATCTGACACCACACAATCTGACACGACACACAATCTGACACGACACAATCTGACACGACACAATCTGACACCACAATCTGACACGACACAATCTGACACGACACAATCTGACACGACACAATCTGACACGACACAATCTGACACCTCACACTGACTCCAATCTGGACAATCCACAATCTGACACACACAATCTGACACCACACAATCTGACATCTGACACAATCTGACACCACACAATCTGACACCTCACAATCTGACACCACACAATCTGACATCACACAATCTGACATCACACACATCTGACATCACACACATCTGACACAATCTGACACCTCACAATCTGACACGACACAATCTGACACCTCACAATCTGACACCTCAATCTGAATCTGACACGACACAATCACACAATCTGACACGACACAATCTGACACACACAATCTGACACGACACAATCTGACACCACAATCTGACACGACACACACTTCTCCACTATACAATCTGACATTAAGCAATCTTACACCACACAATCTGATCTTACACAATCTGACATCACACAATCTGACACCTCACAATTCTCCACCACACAATCTGACATCACACAATCTGACATCACACAATCTGACATCACACAATCTGACATCACACAATCTGACATCACACAATCTGACACCTCACAATTCTCCACCACACAATCTGACATCACACAATCTGACATCACACAATCTGACATCACACAATCTGACATCACACAATCTGACATCACACAATCTGACACCTCACAATTCTCCACCACACAATCTGACATCACACAATCTGACATCACACAATCTGACATCACACAATCTGACATCACACAATCTGACATCACACAATCTGACACCTCTGACAATTGACATCCACTACACAATCTTACATTAAGCAATCTTACACCACACAATCTGATACTACACAATCTGACACTACACAATCTCACACTACACAATGTTACACTACACAATCTGACATCACACAATCTGTACACTACACACTGTTACACTACACAATCTTACACTCTGACACAATGTTACACTACACAATGTTACACTACACAATCTGACATCACACACATCTCTGACACTACACAATGTTACACTACACAATCTGACATCACACAATCTCACACACAATCTACACAATGTTACACTACACAATCTGACATCACACAATCTCACACTACACAATGTTACACTACACAATGACATTACACAATGTTACACACACAATGTTACACTACACAATGTTACACTACACAATCTGACATCACACAATCTCACACTACACAATGTTACACTACACAATCTGACATCACACAATCGTACACTACACACTGTTACACTACACAATCTGACATCACACAATCTCACACTACACAATGTTACACTACACAATGTTACACTACACACTGTTACACTACACAATCTGACATCACACAATCTCACACTACACAATGTTACACTACACAATCTGACATCACACAATCTCGCACTACACAATGTTACACTACACAATCTGACATCACACAATCTCACACTACACAATGTTACACTACACAATCTGACATCACACAATCGTACACTACACACTGTTACACTACACAATGTTACACTACACAATCTCACACTACACAATGTTACACTACACAATCTGACATCAAACAAACGTACAATACACAATGTTACACTACACAATGTTACACTACACAATCTCACACTACACAATGTTACACTACACAATCTGACATCACACAATCGTACACTACACACTGTTACACTACACAATGTTACACTACACACTGTTACACTACACAATGTTACACTACACAATGTTACACTACACAATCTGACATCACACAATCTCACACTACACAATGTTACACTACACAATCTGAAATCACACAATCTCGCACTACACACTGTTACACTACACAATCTGACATCACACAATCGTACACTACACACTGTTACACTACACAATCTGGCATCACACAATCTGACACTACACACTGTTACACTACACAATCTGACATCACAGAAACAGAACCACACAATCAGAGACTACACTATCGCACACTACAGAATTAAGAACTACACAATCGGACACTACACGTTCTGACACTACGCATTCTAACACCACACAATCGGACACTACACGTTCTGACACTACGCATTCTAACACCACACAATCGGACACTACACGTTCTGACACTACGCATTCTAACACCACACAATTGGACACTACACGTTCTGACACTACGCATTCTAACACCACACAATTGGACACTACACGTTCTGACACTACGCATTCTAACACCACACAATCCGACACTACACGTTCTGACACTACGCATTCTAACACTACACAATCCGACACTACACGTTCTGACACTACGCATTCTAACACCACACAAGTGGACACTACACGTTCTGACACTACGCATTCTAACACCACACAATCGGACACTACAGAATCGGACACCACACCATCAGACATTGCATAATCTGACAAATCATCTGAGATTTCACCTTCACCAATTGGCCGCGGGGGCAATGCCAATAGTTGCAACTACCAATGGGCAGTGCCTTCACATGCGACCTCGACTGTCGCTCAGATGGACGGAACGTTGACAAGACGAGACGCTGTTTTCTTTGTGATCGCAGCAGCATTTGACTGGAGGAACCCTCGGTGAAAATAAAATGAATACACATGCATTATACATTCAACTTTTAACTTGATTAGGTCAATAACGTTAATCCATAAAAAAACCAACCCAACTGTTTGTTGTCATGTTCCACATGTGTCTCGTCTCATCGATTATCTGTTCCTCATATTAGCCTATGTTGTGTGTGTGCGTGTGTGTGTGTGTGTGTGTGTGTGTGCATATTTTGATCTGAAATTGCAATACAAATTAATGTGCTTTCAAGTGGATGTAAAAATTCCATAATGCTGAAATGAAAAAGAAAATAGCTGTAGACGCCTCTGTTTAGGGGCGCGGGGGCGGGGGGGGTGTGAAGAGCAACGGTATGAGACTATTTCTCTTGACTTAACCAATATTTTCCATCGTCTGTCCCCCCTGATTTCTCGGCCTAACAATCATCAAGGAAATAGATATTTTACTTTTCGTCAATCACTCATAACAATAGGGACCCACGGGTTTGTGGGACTCGGTAGTCCAGAGGCAAGGTGTAGCCTCTCAACCAATAGGTCATGGGTTCAAGCCGCGACGGTTGAACTATTTTTCTCATCTAAAATCCAACCGCTGATCAAGGTAAGTGAATCGACAACTAGTCCCATCGGAGATAGACGATAAAAAGGAGGTCCTGTGTGCAGATTGTGCTAAATTCTTTAAAATAACCAATTTTAACCACCAGTAATGAACCCAGCATATCTGAATTAGCTCAAATAAATAGAACAAAATTGTGTTTATCATATGGTTGGCATGGGAACGTCATCATCTTGGACTTTCATTGCGAAAATATTGGCAACTTCAATTCAAATAAATTTTGTCAACGTTAAAACAGATTTGGCTGTAACTTGCACACATCTTATTCGGTTCAATATCTAGCTGCACCCCTGTAGGGAATTTTTATACATCCAACCGTTTTGATTTTATGAATTTTTAAAAATGCATACAAACAACAACTTTTCCATGGTTTTGGCAAATTTAATTACATACAAATTACTTTTTTGCAAAAATTTGAAACGATATAAAAAATCGCTTCTATCTTGTATTGCTTCATAGATGCCATATACCAATATTGGGGTCAATCAGACAATGAATAAAAAGGTAGATCGCAGATAACTGTCAAATAGTAACGTTTTGAGAAAATCGTATCTGAAACCACTTTTTCTGTTATTTGAATGTTTTTCGACTATAATTTATAAACTTAGAAAAGAAATAATATGATACTTCAAAACGTCATACAATCTTGAGAGGCTATCAACTACTTGTTGTCAACCCTGTTTCAACTTCCCCGGCTCCCTTATACTCATGTCAGATGACACTTCTTTGTTGATAACAGGTGCACGGAATATGTTTTGTAATTTCCGGCCGATCTAAGGCAATGTTCAGGATAGTTCATCGCAAATATATTATTTTTTGGATAGAGTACTTTGTGACAATTAATTAATACGTATCAACTTTCCACACTTTAGACACATTTTTCTGGCTTTTATGGTACAACAAATGTGTTGAAGGTTAGGCCTGCATCGTTTCTAAAACAAAATGGTACACAATGAAAGTATCGATACTGAGCTACTATGCTTGGGTAAGGAATGTACTGCTCCATCCAGTCGTTCAATAAACTAAATTTGTCGAATATTGGTAACAATGCCCCCCTCCCCTCCCCCCCCGTCACAAGAATTAAAACCTTTACAGCCCTAGATATTTGTACTTGCCGTATTGTAAACGAGCTAACATGGAGATTCAAGGTCTACGAGTGACTGAACTTTGAAGACGAACGAAACCAAGAGGGAAAAGAGGAGGCAGAAGAAAACAGCGAAAGATAAAAACAGTGTGTGCGAGTCACAACTATGACCAAAAAATGTCCTGACAATTTCCTTGTGACAGGGACGTAGAGTCAAATCAGATTTGGGGTATTTTGACACTGTTAATCCGTTGGAAAATTATACATGTGCTACACGGAATAGAGTATAAACGTTTGAAGGCTCCGTTGCTACCGGCTACAGTGTAATAAAAATAACCCCGGCAATTTTACGGTTTATCCCCATCCCCATCTCGCCCTATCATGGGTAGGGGTTCAGGTAAGGATTGTGGATATATTTCTTCCGTCTCATCTCTAAAGGTAGATCTAAGCCGATACTGACAAACGATACCGACGAGTACAAATTTGACCCAGATCCCTTATACTCATGTCGGGATGACATTTTTCTTATAACAGGTGTGCGGAATGTTTCTCGTAATATTCGGCCGATCTTAAATAATATTGACAATAATTCATCAAAAGTAGATTCATCATATAGCGTACTTTGTGGTAATTAAGATGAGTGCCAGCATGATATACTTTAGACAACATTTCCGGCTTTTATGGTACAAACGATGTGTTGAAAGTTAGGCCGCTACCATTTCTAAAAAAATCGTATAAAATGAAAGAATCAATACTGATCCTTCGTTGTGGTATGAATGTCAAGGGAAAGAACTGCTCCATCCAGTAGTGCAATAAAAGAGTTTTGTCCCATTTGTGGTAAAACTGCCTTCTCAGGCGACACCTCCCCCCCCCAATCCCAATTCTCCTGTCCCTTTAGTTGTTTAGGTTTAAGGTTAAATCATCCCTGGTAAAACAGAATGACTACATTCACTGACATGGATTGGGGTGACTCCCGATAAAAATAAAGACTAGATTGTCACTGTCTAATGTCTAGCCAGAGAACCTACTACCTGGTCTAGCTCTTGTCGGTTTGTGTTCTTGGCTGTCATTGGTCGACATACACTTGAAGAGATTTTGAAACTCACTTCAATACCATGACAAGAAGCACCATCTTAGTCCCAAACTAGGTCAGTATAAATCCTTATACGAGGGCTTACGCAATCGCATTGAAGCGCCTGATTCAAAGGGGCTCTGCATGCATGGGAAATCATTCCAGTTATCAGAATGAGGCGCTATAAGGGGAAACGGTTTAAACAATATGAACGGATAAGTAGATATTTCTAAAGTTCCATTTCCTTAATCTCTGCTCTGCGGTGTTATATAAAGTTCTCATATCTCCTTTGTTTAACTGTTCTTTCTCCTAATTCTGCCAATGGGTCTAGTATGTATTATGCTCTTTTCTTTTGTCTTTTTTTTGTTTAATACTTGACCGCTTTGTCCCTTTCTTTGTATTTGTCTTGTAGAGATTGTTTCTTTTTTATATATTTTTCTCACCAAGGAGCATCTTCTTGCATTGTTTTCTCCTATCTAAATAAGTCTATAGAACAGAAAGTAGGAACATGTAACTACATTGTTTGTCAGTGAAGGAGATAATTGCTTCTATCGTCTTTAAATGTTTAACCGGTTTAATACTTTCATATTTATGTCATCTTATTCTAAAAAAAAACAAACAACGTTATGTTGGTCAATGTTACTTTATCTCTCCTTCCGCAGAGTTTGCCTTCTCAATCAACGTACCTTTGCCGTTAGAACTTACCCCCCCCCACCACACCATCGTCACAACCCCCACACCCCTGAAACTTTGCAGCATCATCATCACCTTAATCTCTCTCTAGCTCTACAGCCATCACCCTATCCTTTGCACATTTGCAGCATCGTTACCAGAACCAAATTCCCTCTACATCTGCTGCAGTAATAACAATAAATCTCAGCCCCTCCACCTCTGCAGCATCACACATCTTTCCTTGATCGGCCCCCACCTCCACAGAAAGAAGCAATTACAATAATGCGTGTAATAGGAATAACAATGCATGTAATAATAATAATAATAATAATAATAATAATAATAATAATAATAATAATGATAATAATAATAATAATAATAATAATAATAATAATGATAATAATAATAATGATAACAATGATAATACATGTAATAATAATAATGATAATACATGGAACAATAATAATGATAATAATGATAATAATAATAATAACAACATTAATAATAATAGTAATGATAAAAATTAAAACAACATATGAATCCAATCAGAGAAATTGTGAAGCATCACAGTAAAAAGCATACGCAACATCAAAACCAATCGAAAAGATTTTGTTTGAACTTTTGTCCTAAATGGGGTTATCGGTTGAGCCTCCGATAAGCTTAGCTTATCGACAAATGAACTATTTCGCCAAGTCACCCTTTTACCCTCTCTAAAAGCTTCTTCTTTGACAGGTTCACAGTTTAAAGTATTCGAAGCTCGTATTCCGTTACATGCATTCTTGGGAATTAATAGAGGACATGGATATAGGGACATGGATACAGGGACATGGATACAGGGAAATGGGTACAGGGAAATGGGTACAGGGAAATGGGTACAGGGACTTGGATACAGGGACATAGATACAGGGAAATGGGTACAGGGAAATGGATATAGGGACATGGATACAGGGACATGGATACAGGGAAATGGATACAGGGAAATGGGTACAGGGAAATGGATACAGGGAAATGGGTACAGGAAATGGGTACAGGGAAATGGGTACAGGGAAATGGGTACAGGGACATGGATACAGGGAAATGGGTACAGGGACATGGATACAGGGACATGGATACAGGGACATGGACACAGGGAAATGGATACAGGGAAATGGGTACAGGGAAATGGATACAGGGAAATGGATACAAAGAAATGAATACAGGCACATAGATACAGGGAAATGGATACAGGGACATGGATACAGGGAAATGGATACAGGGAAATGGATACAGGGACATGGATACAGGGAAATGGATACAGGGAAATGGATACAAAGAAAAATGAATACAGGAATACAGGACATGGATACAGGGACATGGAATACAAGGACATGGACATGGATACAAAGAAATGAATACAGAGACATGGACACGGGGAAATGGATACAGGGACATGGATACAGGGACATGGATACAGGGAAATGGATACAGGAACATGGACATGGATGCAGGGACATGGATACAGGGAAATGGATACAAAGAAATGAATACAGGGACATGGATACAGGGAAATGGATACAACATGGAAATGAATACAGGGACATTGATACAAAGAAATGAATACAGGGACATGGATACAGGGAAATGGATACAGGGAATTGATACAAAGAAATGAATACAGGGACATGGATACAGGGAAATGGATACAGGGGCATGGATACAAAGAAATGAATACAGGGACATGGACACAGGGAAACGGATACAAAGAAATGAATACAGGGACATGGACACAGGGAAATGGATACAAAGAAATGAATACAGGGACATGGATACAGGGAAATGGATACAGGGAAATGGATACAAAGAAATGGATACAGGGATATGGACACAGGGAAATGGATACAAAGAAATGAATACAGGGACATGGACACAGGGAAATGGATACAAAGAAATCAATGGATACAGGGAAATGGATACAGGGACATGGATACAGGAAATGGATACAGGGACATGGACACAGAGAATGGATACAGGAACATGGGCACAGTGAAATGGATACAGGGACATGGATACAAGGAAACAGGGAAATGGATACAATGGAAATGGATACAGGGACATGGATACAGCAGGGACATGGATACATGGATACAGGGGATACAGGGGGCATGGATACAGGGACATGGATACAGGGAAATGGATACAGGGAATGGATACAGGGACATGGATACAAAGAAATGAATACAGGATACAGGGAAATGGATACAGGGAAATGGATACAGGGACATGGATACAGGGAAATGGAGCAGGGAAATGGATATATACACAAAATGGAATACAGGAAATGGAATATGGATACAGCAACATGGATACAGGAAATGGAAACATGGAATATGGATACAGGAAAATGGATACAAAGAAATGAATACAGGGACATGGATAATACAGGGAAATGGATACAGGGACAATGGATACAAAAAATGAATACAGGGACATGGATACAGGGAAATGGATACAGGAAAATGGATACAGGGAAATGGATACAGGGAAATGGATACAGGGACATGGATACAGGGACATGGATACAGGGACATGGATACAGGGAAATGGATACAGGGAAATAGGATACAGGGACATGGATACAGGGATATGGATACAGGGACATGGACACAGGGACATGGATACAGGGAAATGGATAAGGGACATGGATACAGGGAAATGGATACAGGGACATGGATACAGGGACATGGATACATGGATATGGATACAGGGACATTGATACAAAATGAAATGAAATGGACAGGGAAATGGATACAGGGACATGGACACAGGGTAAATGGATACAGGAAATGGATACAAAGAAATGAATACAGGACATGGATACAGGGAAATGGATACAGGGACATGGATACAGGGAAATGGATACAGGGACATGGATACAGGGAAATGGATACAGGGAAATGGATGCAAAGAAATGAATACAGGGACATGGATACAGGGAAATGGATACAGGGATATGGATACAGGGACATGGATACAAAGAAACAGAGAATAATACATGGGCATGGATACAGGGAAATGGATACAAGGACATGGATACAGGAAATGGATACAGGGAAATGGATACAAGAAATGAATACAGGGACATGGACACAGGGAAATGGATACAGGGACATGGATACAGGGAAATGGATACAGAGACATGGATACAGGGAAACATGGATACAGGAAATGGATACATGGAAATGGATAAAGGGAAATGGATACAAAGAAATGAATACAGGGACATGGATACAGGCAAATGGATACAGGGAAATGGATACAGGGGGACATGGATACAAGGACATGGATACAGGGAAATGGTCAGAAGGAAATGAATACAACATGGACACACATGGATACAGGGAATGAATACAATGAAATGGATACAGGGACATGGATACAGGGAAATGGATACAGGGAAATGGATACATGGAAATGGATACAGGGATATGGATACAAAGAAATGAATACAGGGACATGGGTACAGGGAAATGGATACAGGGACATGGATACAAAGGAAAAGAATACAGGGACATGGATACAGGGACATGGATACAGGGAAATGGATACAAAGAAATGAATACAGGGACATGGATGCAGGAAAATGGATACAGGGACATGGATACAAGGAAATGGATACAAAGAAATGAATACAGGGACATGGATACAAAGAAATGAATACAGGGACATGGATACAGGGAAATGGATACCATGGGTACAGGACATGGATACAGGGACATGGATACAGGGAAATGGATACAAAGATATGAGTACAGGGACACAGGGAATGACACAGGGAAATGGATACAGGGACATGGATACAGGGAAATGGATACAGGGACATGGATAAAGGGAAATGGATACATGGAAATGGATACAGGGAAATGGATACAAAGAAATGAATACAGGCACATAGATACAGGGAAATGGATACAAAGAAATGAATACAGGGATATGGATACAGGGAAATGGATACAGAGAAATGAATACAAAGGAATACAGGAATACAAAAATGAAATGAATATACAGGAAAATGGATACAGAAAAAGGAATACAAAGAAATGAATACAAGGACATGGATGCAGGAAATGGCTACAATGAAATGGATACAGGGACATGGATACAGGGAAATGGACACAGAGAAATGAATACAGGAAACGGATACAGAGAAAGGAATACAAAGAAAGGAATACAGACAAATGAATAGAGGGAAATGATACTGAAAAATGAATACAGGGAAATGGATACAGAAAAGGAATACAAAGAAATGAATACTCTCATGGATGCTCTCTCTCTGGCTACAATGAAATGGATCTCATGGATCTGGACACAGAAAAGAATCTCTCTCTCTCAAATCTACTCTCTGAGAAAATGATACTGAAAAATCTCTCTCTCTCTCTCTCTCTCTCTCTCTCTCTCTCTCTCTCTCTCTCTCTCTCTCTCTCTCTCTCTCTCTCTCTCTCTCTCTCTCTCTCTCTCTCTCTCTCTCTCTCTCTCTCTCTCTCTCTCTCTCTCTCTCTCTCTCTCTCTCTCTCTCTCTTTCTTTCTCTCTCTGTCTCTGTCTCTGTCTCTCTCTGTCTCTGTCTCTGCTCTGTCTTTGTCTCTGTCTGTCTGTCTGTCTGTCTGTCTCTCTCTCTCTCTCTCTTCTCTCTCTCTCTCTCTGTCTCTCCCTGTCTGTCTCTCTCTCTCTCTCTCTCTCTCTCTCTCTCTCTCTCTCTCTCTCTCTCTCTCTCTCTCTCTCTCTCTCTCTCTCTCTCTCTCTCTCTCTCTCTCTCTCTCTCTCTCTCTCTCTCTCTCTCTCTCTCTCTCTCCTCTCTCTTTGACAGAAAGGTATTATGATTTGTATCTCTTAGTCTCATGCATGCATACAAATTTGTATTAAATGTATCGTCCGTGCTGTGTGGCAAATTGTTATATTCTTTTAATCTTTGTATTTGGAAAATGGTTTTGGTCAATAGTTAACTTTATATTAGATTTTGTGCATTGTAATTTTATTGTGTACACATGAATAATTTACCTTCGAGTATGATTAAAAGTAAAAAAAAAAATGATTGGAATTGAATTGAAATTTAGAAATGAAATGAATGAAATACCAGTATTTGCAGCACCACCAAGCTATTACAACCACACGCCGCCACTGATTATCTGAGCTACTCTGCTAACAAATCCACTTTCAGTGTGGCCTTAAATTCTTGAGATAATCAGGTAATAATGGGTTATTTAATGTAATCATATATATATATATATATATATATATATATATATATATATATATATATATATATATATATATATATATATATGTGTGTGTGTGTGTGTGTGTGTGTGTTATCCTTTCTCAAAAGGCACGTGCTTCACATAGTTTTATCGTCGTGTCATCAGCCTTCCTTACTGGCTTGACAGGCAAGGCTGGACGAGATGGGTTGAGAGTGGGAGGCCTATGATCTGACCGATATATCATCTAAAGACCAACGTTTTGTTTATCAGTTAGAAAATTGGTAGCCCATTCATCCATGTCTCAATTAGGGCATGACATTTATCACTGAAGGATGTTATTCATATCATCTGACCTGATGGGAATCAATGATCAATTCGTGATAATACCCTTACGAATAGTGTCATTTTTTTTCTATGTTTTTGTTGTTGTTGTTGTTGTTGTTGTTGTTGTTTGTTTTGTTTGCTTTTTTTATTCTGAAGGGAAAAATAGATTTTGCGGATAATTCGGGAAAGTTGGTGTGTGGAAGGGAGATATCTGACTTGTAGCGTGTTACGTCTTACTGTCGTAACTGGTTTGACGCACGAGTAGTACCATGGCCTCCTTTATATGGGGCCTTGAGAGTACGACCTATTTTTGTGTGTAAATGAGTTAATGCTCAAACTCTCCGGGATCGCCAACTTCCAACTCTGTGTGTGATCATCAGAGTAAAACACTGTGTCATCACCGGTTTACAAATCTGTGTGTGATGATCAGAGTAAAACACTGTGTCATCACCGGTTTACAAATCTGTGTGTGATGATCAGATCACCGGTAAAACACTGTGTCATCACCGGTTTACAAATCTGTGTGTGATGATCAGAGTAAAACACTGTGTCATCACCGGTTTACAAATCTGTGTGTGATCATCAGAGTAAAACACTGTGTCATCACCGGTTTACAAATCTGTGTGTGATGATCAGAGTAAAACACTGTGTCATCACCGGTTTACAAATCTGTGTGTGATGATCAGATTTACTGTGTCATCACTATCTGTGATCACAAACTTATCAGACTCTGTGTCATGACCGGTTTACAAATCTGATCATCAGATTAAAACACTGTGTCATCACCGGTTTACAAATCTGTGTGTGATCATCAGATTTAAAACTATCTGTGAACATCAAACTTTACAACTCTGTGTGTGATCATCAGAGTAAAACACTGTGTCATCACCGGTTTACAAATATGTGTGTGTGATCATCAGATTAAAACACTGTGTTATCACCGGTTTACAAATCTATGTGTGATGATCAATTTATAAACTATCTGTGAACACAAACTTACAACTTTCTGTGATCACAAAATTACAACTCTGTATGTAGTTTCTGTTAACAACTCTCTGTGATCACAAACTTACAACTCTGTGTGTGGTTTCTAGTTAACAACTCTCTGTCATTTCCAACTTACAACTCTGTGTGTGGTTCCTAGTTAACAACTCTCTGTGATCACAAACTTACAACTCTCTGTGATCCCATACTTACATCTTTGTGTGGTTTCTAGTTAACAACTCTCTGTGATTACCAAGTTACAACTACGTCTGTGGTTTTTAGTTAACACCTCTCTGTGATTACCAACTTACATCTTTGTGTGTGATCACTGGTTTACACCTGTCTGTGATCACCAACTTACAACTATCCGTGATCACAAATTTACAGCTCTGTGTGTGATAACCAGTTAGTAACTCTATGTATTATCACCCGTTACCAAGTCGATGTGATCATCAGCTAATAACTCTTTGTGTAATGACCAGTTAGTAAATCTATATGATCAACAATTGCTAATTATGTGTGTAGTCACTAGGTAACAACTCTTTGTGATCACGACCTTACAACGTTGTTAACAAAATTGTGTGTGGTCACCATTTAACAACTCTCTGTGATCATTAATTCACAACTCTATGTATGATCACCGATTAACAACTTTGGGTGTATCAGCAGTTTACAACTCTGTGTGTAATCACTAGTTAACAACGTTTGGTGTATCATCGGTAATTAGCAACTCTGTGTGTGATCACCAGTTAATAACTCTGTAAATGATAACTAATTAGCAACTCTGTGTGTGATCACCAGTTAACAACTCTGTAAATGATCACAATTAACAACTCTGTAAATGATCACAAATTAACAACTCTGTAAAAGATCACAAATTAACAACTCTGTAAATGATCACAAATTAACAACTATGTGTATGGTCACCAATGTACAACTCTGTATCTGAACACCAATCTCCAAGACTGTGTGTGATCCCCAATGTACAACTTCTGTGTGTGATCATCCAATGTACAACTATGTTTGTGTGTGATCATCAATGTACAATTATGTTTGTGTGTGATCATCAATGTACAACTATGTTTGTGTGTGATCATCAATGTACAACTATGTTTGTGTGTACAACTATGTTTGTGTGTGATCATCAATGTACAACTATGTTTGTGTGATCATCAATGTACAACTATGTTTGTGTGTGATCATCAATGTACATGTTTGTGTGTGTTTGTTTGTGTGTGATCATCAATGTACAACTATGTTTGTGTGTGATCATCAATGTACAACTATGTTTGTGTGTGTGATCATCAATGTACAATGTTTGTGTGTGATCATCAATGTACAACTATGTTTGTGTGTGATCATCAATGTACAACTCTGTGTGTGTGTGATCTCCAATGTACAATTATGTGTGTGTGTGTGATCATCAATGTACAATTATGTGTGTGTGTGTGTGATCATCAATGTACAATTATGTTGTGTGATCATCAATGTACAACTATGTGTTTGTGTGTGATCATCAATGTACAATATGTTTGTGTGTGATGTGTGTGTGTGATCATCAATGTACAATTATGTTTGTGTGTGTGTGATCATCAATGTACAACTATGTTTGTGTGTGTGATCATCAATGTACAACTATGTGTGTGTGTGATCTCCAATGTTGTTTGTGTGTGATCATCAATGTACAACTTTGTTTGTGTGTGATCATCAATGTACAACTATGTTTGTGTGTGATCATCAATGTACAACTATGTTTGTGTGTGATCATCAATGTACAACTTTGTTTGTGTGTGATCATCAATGTACAACTATGTTGTGTGTGATCATCAATGTACAACTATGTCTCCAATGTACAACTTTGTTTGTGTGTGATCATCAATGTACAATTATGTTTGTGTGTGTGATCATCAATGTACAACTTTGTTTGTGTGTGATCTCAATGTACAACTATGTTTGTGTGTGATCATCAATGTACAACTATGTTTGTGTGTGATCATCAATGTACAATTATGTGTGTGTGTGATCATCAATGTACAACTTTGTTTGTGTGATCATCAATGTGTGTGTGTGATCATCAATGTACAACTATGTGTGTGTGTGTGATCATCAATGTACAATGTTATGTGTGTGTCATCAATGTACAACTTTGTCATCAATGTACAATTATGTGTGTGTGTGATCATCAATGTACAATTATGTGTCAATGTGTGTGTGATCATCAATGTACAACTTATTTGTGTGTGATCATCAATGTACAACTTTGTTTGTGTGTGATCATCAATGTACAACTATGTTTGTGTGTGATCATCAATGTACAACTATGTTTGTGTGTGATCATCAATGTACAATTATGTGTGTGTGTGATCATCAATGTACAACTATGTGTGTGTGTGATCATCAATGTACAACTATGTTTGTGTGTGATCATCAATGTACAACTATGTGTGTGTGTGATCATCAATGTACAACTATGTTTGTGTGTGATCATCAATGTACAACTATGTGTGTGTGTGATCATCCAATGTACAACTATGTTTGTGTGTGATCATCAATATGTGTGTGTGTGATCATCAATGTACAATATGTGTGTGTGTGTGATCATCAATGTACAATTATTGTTTGTGTGTGATCATCAATGTACAATTATGTGTGTGTGTGTGATCATCAATGTACAATTGTGTGTGTGTGTGTGTGTGATCATCAATGTACAATTATGTGTGTGTGTGATCATCAATGTACAATTATGTGTTGTGTGTGATCATCAATGTACAATTATGTGTGTGTGTGATCATCAATGTGTGTGTGTGTGATCATCAATGTACAATTATGTGTGTGTGTGTGATCATCAATGTACAATATGTTTGTGTGTGATCATCAATGTACAATTATTGTGTGTGTGATCATCAATGTACAATTATGTTTGTGTGATCATCAATGTACAATTATGTGTGTGTGTGATCATCAATGTACAACTATGTTTGTGTGTGATCATCAATGTACAACTTATGTGTGTGTGTGATCATCAATGTACAACTATGTTGTGTGTGATCATCAATGTACAACTATGTTTGTGTGTGATCATCAATGTACAATTATGTGTGTGTGTGTGATCATCAATGTACAATTATGTTTGTGTGTGATCATCAATGTACAATTTTGTTTGTGTGTGATCATCAATGTACAATTATGTGTGTGTGTGATCATCAATGTACAATTATGTTTGTGTGTGATCATCAATGTACAATTATGTGTGTGTGTGATCATCAATGTACAATTATGTGTGTGTGTGTGATCATCAATGTACAACTTATGTGTGTGTGTGTGTGATCATCAATGTACAATTATGTGTGTGTGTGTGATCATCAATGTACAATTATGTTTGTGTGTGATCATCAATGTACAACTATGTTTGTGTGTGATCATCAATGTACAACTATGTTTGTGTGTGATCATCAATGTACAACTATGTTTGTGTGTGATCTCAATGTACAACTATGTTTGTGTGTGATCATCAATGTACAACTATGTTTGTGTGTGATCATCAATGTACAATTATGTTTGTGTGTGATCATCAATGTACAACTTTGTTTGTGTGTGATCATCAATGTACATCATCAATGTACAATTATGTTGTGTGTGTGATCATCAATGTACAACTTTGTTTGTGTGTGATCATCAATGTACAACTATGTTTGTGTGTGATCATCAATGTACAACTTTGTTTGTGTGTGATCATCAATGTACAACTATGTTTGTGTGTGATCATCAATGTACAACTATGTTTGTGTGTGATCATCAATGTACAACTATGTTTGTGTGTGATCATCAATGTACAACTATGTTTGTGTGTGATCATCAATGTACAACTATGTGTTGTGTGTGATCATCAATGTACAACTATGTTTGTGTGTGATCATCAATGTACAACTATGTTTGTGTGTGATCAATGTACAACTATGTTTGTGTGTGATCATCAATGTACAACTATGTTTGTGTGTGATCATCAATGTACAACTATGTTTGTGTGTGATCATCAATGTACAACTATGTTTGTGTGTGATCATCAATGTACAACTATGTTTGTGTGTGATCATCAATGTACAACTATGTTTGTGTGTGATCATCAATGTACAACTATGTTTGTGTGTGATCATCAATGTACAACTATGTTTGTGTGTGATCATCAATGTACAACTATGTTTGTGTGTGATCATCAATGTACAACTATGTTTGTGTGTGATCATCAATGTACAACTATGTTTGTGTGATCATCAATGTACAACTATGTTTGTGTGTGATCATCAATGTACAACTATGTTTGTGTGTGATCATCAATGTACAATTATGTTTGTGTGTGATCATCAATGTACAACTATGTTTGTGTGTGATCATCAATGTACAACTATGTTTGTGTGTGATCATCAATGTACAACTATGTTTGTGTGTGATCATCAATGTACAACTTGTTTATGTGTGTGATCATCAATGTACAACTATGTTTGTGTTTGATCATCAATGTACAACTATGTTTGTGTGTGATCATCAATGTACAATTATGTTTGTGTGATCATCAATGTACAACTATGTTTGTGTGTGATCATCAATGTACAACTATGTTTGTGTGTGATCATCAATGTACAACTATGTTTGTGTGTGATCATCAATGTACAACTATGTTTGTGTGTGATCATCAATGTACAAATTATCATCAATGTACAACTTTGTTTGTGTGTGATCATCAATGTACAACTATGTTTGTGTGTGATCATCAATGTACAACTATGTTTGTGTGTGATCATCAATGTACAACTATGTTTGTGTGTGATCATCAATGTACAACTATGTTTGTGTGTGATCATCAATGTACAACTATGTTTGTGTGTGATCATCAATGTACAACTATG
>JAXRKP010000094.1:272500-277500 GCA_037039925.1 Doris montereyensis | reverse complement strand
AGCCATGGGCTTATACGGTTCAAACTTTCTAATAGCATTTAATGCCTTTTATGCACCAGGACATGCCTACTCCTACTCTAGCTCTATATTTGACATCTACTCTTGAGAAGATCAAAATATGATTCGGACCTACATTTCCTATTCCTTGTCCTTTTTTCTTTGTTTCTGTAATGGCCCAAAATATCTACTTTGAATTTGGCCATTTCTTTAACTAATTCTAACTCTTTTCCATTTATTGCCCTAACATTCCATGTTCCAAAAATCACAGTCCGTATTCGTTTCAAGTTCGTCTTCGAAAGTTCAAGCCGTTATATCATTGTATATGTTACTTTGAATCAGGTTGTTTTGGATAAGCATGGGATTAGCCGACTGTGCCCTAGGTAGATGGTGGGGCTGCCACCTTGAGGCCCCATATCACCAGGTTTCTTGTTATTTTCTGTCAGGGTTAACTCCCTTAGCCTTTAGACATCATTCAAGCCCAGCCTGCAAGGCAACATGTTGTTATTTTCTGTCAGGGTAAACTCCTAAGCCTTTGGTCGGTCAAGAAAGGCATGCAAGGCAGACAGGTTGTTTTCTTTCAGGGTTAACTCCCTTAGCCTTTGGTCGGCCATGACCTCGTTTCATTGACATGCACGGTTTCATTGACAGGAGACTCGTGGAGGGTTTCGGGATCATCTACTCCCCGTACAGGTGCTTACCTGTCCATTGACATGAACAAGATTTACTGTGCAGTAAATACGGCATGACAACACCGCCCCGTGTGTCAAAGTTGTATCAAGATTTACTGTGCAGTAAATACTGTTTCATTGACAACACCGCCCCGTGTGTCAAAGTTATATCAAGATTTACTGTGCAGTAAATACGGCATTGACAACACCGCCCCGTGTTTCAAAGTTATATCAAGATTTACTGTGCAGTAAATACCTCGTTTCATGACAACACCGCCCCGTGTGTCAAAGTTATATCAAGATTTACTGTGCAGTAAATACTGCATGACAATGACCGCCCCGTGTATCAAAGTTGTATCAAGATTTACTGTTTCATTGCAGCAAATTAACTGCATGACAACACCGCCCGTGTGTCAAAGTTATATCAAGATTTTCATTGACAGCAAATACTGCATGACATGCATATCCAATTAATTCGCCCCGTTTCATCAAGGCCATAACAATATTTTCTGTGCAACATGTATTACATGACATTTCCGTCTCGTTTCATTGACATGCATATCAATTAACCTCGTTTCAGATGCATCTTAACATCGTTTCATTGACATGCATATCAATTAACCTCGTTTCATTGACTGCCATTAACCTCGTTTCATTGACCATCTTAACCTCATTGACATGCATGTTAATGAATCAATTAACCTCGTTTCATTGACATGCATATCAATTAACAACATTCATATCAATTAACCTCGTTTCATTGGACATGCATATCAATTAATGCATATTAATTAACATCGTTTATCAACTTAACCTCGTTTCATTGACATGCATGTTTCATTGACATGCATTTCAATTAACCTCGTTTCATTGACATAACATGCATATCAATTAACCTCGTTTCATTGACATGCATATCAATTAACCTCGTTTCATTGACATGCATATCAATTAACCTCGTTTCATTGACATGCATATCAATTAACCTCGTTTCATTGACATGCATATCAATTAACCTCGTTTCATTGACATGCATATTAATTAACCTCGTTTCATTGACATGCATATCAATTAACCTCGTTTCATTGACATGCATATCAATCAATTAACCTCGTTTCATTGACATTTTAACATTGACATGCATATCAATTAACCTCGTTTCATTGACATGCATATCAATTAACCTCGTTTCATTGACATCGATTCATCGACACATGCCGCTGTAACACTATTTTTTTTACTCCAGAGTCAAGACGCCGTTCGCCGTTTTTACTCCTGCAGCTAACCAAAACGTACGCCCCTCACGCGAAATTTGTCCAGTAAACTTGACTCCCAGTACACTAGGCGTAGGAAACGATTTTTGTCCCTTAGTAGGTTATGTCCTTTGTATTAGGCTGGATTAATTTGAATGTTTCCTGTGGTTAAAACTGGGGCTCA
Organism: Doris montereyensis; assembly: GCA_037039925.1. Lineage (NCBI taxonomy): Eukaryota > Metazoa > Mollusca > Gastropoda > Nudibranchia > Dorididae > Doris > Doris montereyensis. The sequence continues at coordinate 275,395 of JAXRKP010000094.1, read as the reverse complement.
TAACGTAAATCCACGTGAACTGGCCTTGCCAAAACACACACTCACACAGGCAATATTATGACGGTACGCGTACAACTATACTGCTTTGGTCTAAAATGATTGTGTGCCTATAAAAAACTGCTTTCTTCCACACCTTGATTGAAAGATGCTGGTACACTTGTTGAAAAGGCCTAAAGAAGAACTTCATTATCACATACAATTTTAGACTTCGGTTGGCAGCTAAAGTAAAAGGTTAGTGTTTCACTTGACATAAATCCCATGCGATAAAAATCCTAGTGTTTATGATTTATTCATTTATTTATTTATCTATTTATTTATTTATTTATTTATTTATTCATTTATTCATTTGTTTATTTATTTATTTATTTATTTATTATTTATTTATTTATTTATTTATTTATTTATTTATTTATTTATTTATTTATTTATTTTTGTTTATTTATTTATTTATTCATTTATTTATTTATTTATTTATTTATTTATTTATTTATTTGTTTATTTATTCATTTGTTTATTTATTTATTTATTTATTATGATCAACTGTTTTTTCATCCATTACTTTTTTTTTTTTATAGACAAACCATATCTGTTCAGGGTGAACATCTACAATAATGCCAATTACAGAATTTATCCATACTCAAGATTTTGTTTTTACTATTTATAAAAACTGGTGGACATTCGCGTATTAGAGACACAGGGTGTGGCTTGCTTATTATTTCCCAACCAAGGTTTTCAATAATTGTCACGACCACGTGTGTGGATACATAATGTGTAGTGTTATGTTTGCCTTTACGTCTGCTTCCTTGTCATTTATTAGCTCCGTCAACTATTCTCGCCATGTACACGTGATTACAAACTGACATGTGCTGGCACTTCCTTTTCTGATACGTTATCACCTAAATGCTGTTCCAACTCCAACTATTTCAGTCAGATAGCATTAAGCCTGGTACTAACAAAATGCCTCTTGGTAAAGACCATATGCATAATTTCGGATGGTGGCAAAGGATTATTGGGGACCGGGACAGTGGGTGGTGATCTCCCTGGACTCCGGGTGGCAATTTGATTTGATTTGATTTACCAACATTCACATCTAAGGTGATCTCGGGGTTTTTGGTAGGATTTTTAATTCTGCTGGGACTGCCCTGTAAATAGCCAAAGGTATCTTTAACGTGCACAGAGTGTTGTGATCTGCATGCGGGACTTCCTTGTTATCGTCCGTCTCCGATAGGATTAGGTGTCGATCCACCTATCTGGACCAGGGAGTAGGTTTTCCTAAAACAAATGTTGAGAAATTTGGATCACAACAGGTGGCTGTGACCCGAACTCGCTAGTTGGAGTCGAGACATTTCCAACATTCACGGAAGCAGGGACAATAGAACTAATGCTAACAAATCTAGGTTGACATAACCACCAGCATGTTTATAACGCTCAATCATATTGATTGATAAACACAAATCACAAATATATCACAACTGCATTTTTGTACTTAAAGTTATTTTCAAAATTTATTTAGATCTACATGTATTATATTTATTTATTCATTTATATTAATTTTTGATTTTCTATTTATTTATTTATTTATTTATTTGTTAAAATTATTTCTACTAATCTATTTATTAATTTTTATTTTTCCAGGCAGTGGATAGGTAAGCACCTGTACGTTGAATTAGATGATCCCGCCCTCCAAAGTCTCCTGCTGCCTTGCAGGCAGGTCTTGGCTGACCAAAGGCTACGGATTTAACCCTGAAAGAAAACAATCTGCTGCCTTGCAGGCCGGTCTTGACTGATCAAAGGCTAAAGGAGTTAACCCTGACAGAAAATAACAACCTGCTGCCTTGCAGGCTGGTCTTGAATGACTAAAGGCTAAGGGAGTTGGCCCTGACAGAAAATAACAAGGCCCCGTAGGGGGCCTCAAAGTGGCAGCCCCACCATCTACCTAGGGTATAGTGGGCTAATTCCCTGCTTATCCAAAACAACCTGATTCAAAGTAATATATACAATGATATACCTGGCTTGAACTTTCGAAGACGACTCTGCAAAAGAACACGGACTGTGATTTTTCGAACATGGAATGTTAGGGCAATTAATGGAAAGGAGTTAGAATTAATTAGGTTGTGTTTTCCTGATTTTGTCTCTTTTAGTTTTCCCTACTGCTTTTCTTAGATATGCCATTTCAGCTGCCTGTACTCTACTGTATTCCCTACTGTCTTAAGTCAGGTTTCGCTGCCACAGAGGAGAGTAAGACAATAAACTGTGTTGTAACTGTCATTTTATTTTTTGTTGACAATTCTTGTTGACCTACACATACCTTTCCTAGATGGTTTATATATTGCACTTGCGTTTTTTTGATTCTCTGGCTGATTTATTCTCTTAGTTTTCCCTCTGAGCTAATCGTTACTCCTAGATAATTCTAGATTTGAACTTTGCATAGTCTTCACTAAGGCAAATTTCTGTCTTTCAATCTTCTGCTGCGTGTATGTCTGTATTTGTGTGTGTGTGTGTGTGTGTGTGTGTGTGTGTGTTTATGTATATGTGGAAGTAAATATGCCCCCTCCCATTCCCTCCTTCCTCCCTTCTTTCTTTTCAAACACTTGTAGTATGTCAAATTGCAAAGACTGGGAAAAGGGGGACAGGGTAGGTCTGGGGGTACTCGAGTAAATTCCATCCGCTCGGACGTGATAATTTATTTTCTTCTGCCATCACCAAGAATGGTGGGGTGGGGGGGGGCTGCATTTTATATGGGGGAGTTGTTCTCTCGTGCACAGGGGGGTGGGGGAGAGAGTACAGTTTACAGTAGAGGAGTCAATCTTTTGCACAATAAGTTTACACCAGATGTCATTTAAAAAACAAAAACAGTAGTGTAAGATCAAATAAAAAGTCCCCCTCCATAGCGAA
>JAXRKP010000094.1:257500-267500 GCA_037039925.1 Doris montereyensis | reverse complement strand
CCCCGCACACACACACACACACACACACACACACACACACAAAACACATCCCAACCGACTTTCATGCACGTCCTCGGTCAAAGTTGATACATCCATGACCCCTCCCCACTCCCTCCATTTGTTTTGTTACAATTCGGAGTGAATGAATCCAGCTATGTGCTATTTGTGTTGGCCCTTTGGATTCTGAACCTATCATATCTAATTAACTTTAGACACTAAATGTCTGCGCGAGATAGATAGGTTTTGTCATCAGGGATGTAAGTCAGTTTTTTTAGTTACTTTGTCTGTCTTATTTTGTGCCTGTACGTATGTGAATGTTTGTATATATCTAAAGGGTGTCTGGAAAAAAAAAGGTGTCATGGATTTCTTAATAAATATCTCACTCATCCACGATCTGATTTTGATTTAACTTTAAGGATCTATTATGTATCCCTGTGGAAGGAGGATCTGACAATTTCATAAAATTTGAAGAAAGGCAAGCAGCAGAAAGTGTGCACCATATAACATAACCAAATTTCAATTAATGCAAATTGTAACATTTCCTGTCAACAAACGGATTGCTGCGTTCTTTCACTTGCTCTACTAATGTATTACACTTCTTACTGGACTTCTACACCGAATTAAAGTCTCTCTCTCTCTGTCTAGATCTAGATCTACACTAAAGCATCTTAGGTCGAACAGAGCTGAAGTAACATCAAGACATAAAGTTTTCTGAATCAAATGGTTTCGACACAAAAAGATCAGACTTATGAAGCTTTATTTCCGGACGTGTTTACTGAAGAAATCGAGAACAGGTTTGTAAACAAATTGGGAATAAAGAGAACAAATTATATCGTCTCTCTTTCTCTAATCAAGAACTGGGAAGAAAACTAAAAAAAGACTGAATCTGTTTCTAACTGCAACGCAAAAATGTGAGGTAGAGAGAGTCACTCCTGACAGACCTCAGACACGCTCGCACTTCGCACCTCCGAAGACATCACCGCGTTTGGTAGTCTGTTGAGACAAACCCACAACTGTCACTGAGACGCAGACTACGAGAGGTGCGAGGGTAATGTTTTTACTATCTCTCCCAAACCCTGATACATTAATTTTAAAGGCCAATCCTACGTATTTATGGCTGCTGAACACAAATCTGGTCACTAAAACCGTTGCAACCTAATGTTTTTTAATTAAAAAAATATCCACAAAAGACGTTAAATCAAGATTAGATTCGTCGGGCATCGAACCCTAACAGCTGTGTTGATGTTTAACCGTGCTATTTAAAGTATAGATCTAGGGTACCGGAAGCGCGTATGAATACAGTTGATGTTGTAGACAGAAAATAGAAATGGCGGCTTGGATCGTACCCTAGGTATCTAGATCTAGATTTAGATCTAGTCATGAGGGGGAAAATGCATATCTATCACCACCCCGAACCCCTAACCCCCCTCCACCCTCCCCGCTATCCCTCCTCAAACCCTTTTTATCCTCCCGCCCCCGCCCGCCCCTTCCGAGGTGAGGTTAGATCCCTTGGCGATTGGAATGGCATTACTGCGCAGTTAGTGTTGTCCTCAGCACACATTGGCAATAATATAATCCCAAATAAAAAGATCAAAATTTAAAAATAAAGTAATGATTTGCGACGATTAAAGAGATGGACGCGGATACAAAGCTACAAAACAATACATATCCAATTCCTTAGAGTGCTATGGGAGTCATAGTAAAATAATACCAGTGGGATGTGTCCTTGGACTTGCTAGCATTCACACAATCAATCATGTGACATGGTCTGCACGTTTACTCATACAGAATTTCCATTAAACACGGACTGCCTGATACTACTGATAGGAATAACAAAGGTCACGTCACGATGTGTCAGTGGCCCAAAGAATACTTTGATTAAAAAGGATTCTGATTAGATTAGAAAGGTTTAGTTTAGTGATTGATGAATCCTACTCCACAGTGAGTGGCTGCGTTCTGGAGGAAGAGTCCTCCTGATTATGTACCGGAGAAGCAGCTTAATGATATTAAATGTACGACCTGCATTGCGTTCAGTCATAATGGTGGGATCTGACCTTTCTCCTTTGACGATGAAAACGGACATGTAGTAACTGTCCCAGCCGAACAGTCAATGTCCTTCAAAGTTTCTGGAAAAGACTTCAACAGCGACAGCTCTCCCACACAGCCTGGTTTAAACAAGATAGAGCAACCCTCTATACTCAAGGGAAACCTTAGTTTGGTTTGAGAAAAAGATTTCAGAACAGTATCCAATTTGGAAAGGGTGAATCAAATCACATTTGCTTTTTTGGGTGCAGGAATCAGTTGTCAAGAATGATCGACTGTTGTTGATGTTTTTCAAAGGTGTAAATTATGTTTCTTCTGATGTCGGTGACATGATCACTCATTGATAATTCGCTGTCGAGTATTACACCCACATTTTTCATTTTGCACATTAGTGGGGTGTTGTTGTTTTCAATACACAAATTATGTTCGATCATTCGTATATTGGCTGCGCGTTTTCTATCAATGAAGAATGTTTTGGTCTTATCGCCAGTTGATTTGAGCTTTTTATCAGAAATACATGTTTTTATTTCTTCAATGCAATTTTCATAGATGGTATTTTTTGTTGTTTTTATATCCGAGTTAGGTGTAAACTATAGACCGGATTATCACATGCATACATGTGATACATTAAGGCATATTTCCTTAGTATTTTAGCTATCAGTGTTGTGCACAAAACAAACAGAACAGGGCCCAGAATCGAACCCTGAGGAACACCAAAATGATTTGACTTCTTGAGGAGATAGAGCTGCTAATTGAAAGGACTTATTTTAGCTCACATAGATAAGGTGATAATTATTCTAGAACAACCCCAAAGGTACCGAAAGTGACCTGAAGCCGTCCGAGAAGAATGTCGTGGTCAAGCGCGTCGAAAGCTACTGACAGATCAATAAGGCTTAGAATGGTGAATTTCCATTGTCAATAACTTGCAATGGATCATTTACGATCCTGAAAAGAGCCATTTCCATCCTGTGGTTACTACGGTAGGTGGATTGGAAACATTCTTGAAAACCATTGTTCTTGATGTGAGTTGATATTTGATAAAAAAACATCTTTTCCACAACAAAAAATGAATGGCGGATTAAAGACGGGCCTATAGATTTTCACTATCTAGTCTCTTTTTCTTCAATAGTGGTTTCCCAATAGCTGTTTTGAACTGTTGGGGAACAATTCCCATAGTCAGTGAGTGATTAATTATTCTCATAAAATATGGCGCATGTTCATTCAAACATTGTTTTAAAAGCGATGTTTATATTGAGTCGAGATTACAAGAACTGTTTGGGCTTGAGAGTTTGTCTTTTTAGTTTCTTCAACCAAGATTTCATATAACAAGGTTATAGGCTCACACTTGAACGAATCAAAATCAGAGTGTGCCTGGATCTGATCTAGAGTTGTGTGTATATTGGAAACTTTAACCATTAAAAAAATCGCCAACTTGTTCTGCAAGCTGTGTTCCTGAAGTCTGTAATGGGAAGTTTGACACCCCACCCCCCCCTCCTTCCCCCAGTAAATTGTTTTTGAGCTTGAATAAACTCTTCATAACTCCTTGTGTTCTCACACTTATCTAGATAATAGCATGTTTTGGCTTTCACTACCACTTTTTTTTTTTCATTTCTTTCTTTTGTGATATAATATTTCTTTGTGAACGGCCAACCCCGATGTCTTCCACTTTCTCTCAGCATTTCTTTTTTCTTGCTTTGCACGCGTAACCTCAAAAGCACAGGATGTTTACCACGGATGTGTCTTTCTCAAATTTACTGTTACTGTAGTAAGAGGAGCGTGTTTGTCTGAAGAAGAAGGAGAAGAAAAAATCAGCAATAGAGCAAACGATAAACCAAAACAAAGAGTAATCACCTCCCCCACCCTTTCTAAACTATGTTCAGACTGATACTGGACATTGGATACTAAGACTGATACAGGACATTGGATACTAAGACTGATACTAGACATTGGATACTAAGACTGATACTAGACATTCGATACTAAGATTGATACTAGACATTGGATACTAAGACTGATACTAGACATTCGATACTAAGATTGATACTAGACATTGGATACTAAGACTGATACTAGACATTCGATACTAAGATTGATACTAGACATTGGATACTAAGACTGATACTAGACATTCGATACTAAGATTGATACTAGACATTGGATACTAAGACTGATACTAGACATTCGATACTAAGATTGATACTAGACATTGGATACTAAGACTGATACTAGACATTCGATACTAAGATTGATACTAGACATTGGATACTAAGACTGATACTAGACATTCGATACTAAGACTGATACTAGACATTCGATACTAAGATTGATACTAGACATTGGATACTAAGACTGATACTAGACATTGGATACTAAGACTGATACTAGACATTCGATACTAAGATTGATACTAGACATTGATACTAAGACTGATACTAGACATTCGATACTAAGACTGATACTAGACATTGGATACTAAGACTGATACTAGACATTCGATACTAAGATTGATACTAGACATTGGATACTAAGACTGATACTAGACATTCGATACTAAGATTGATACTAGACATTGGATACTAAGACTGATACTAGACATTCGATACTAAGATTGATACTAGACATTGGATACTAAGACTGATACTAGACATTCGATACTAAGACTGATACTAGACATTGGATACTAAGACTGATACTAGACATTCGATACTAAGATTGATACTAGACATTGGATACTAAGACTGATACTAGACATTCGATACTAAGATTGATACTAGACATTGGATACTAAGACTGATACTAGACATTCGATACTAAGATTGATACTAGACATTGGATACTAAGACTGATACTAGACATTCGATACTAAGATTGATACTAGACATTCGATACTAAGATTGATACTAGACATTCGATACTAAGATTGATACTAGACATTCGATACTAAGACTGATACTAGACATTGGATACTAAGACTGATACTAGACATTGGATACTAAGACTGATACTAGACATTGGATACTAAGACTGATACTAGACATTGGATACTAAGACTGATACTAGACATTGGATACTAAGACTGATACTAGACATTGGATACTAAGACTGATACTAGACATTGGATACTAAGACTGATACTAGACATTGGATACTAAGACTGATACTAGACATTGGATACTAAGACTGATACTAGACATTGGATACTAAGACTGATACTAGACATTGGATACTAAGACTGATACTAGACATTGGATACTAAGACTGATACTAGACATTGGATACTAAGACTGATACTAGACATTGGATACTAAGACTGATACTAGACATTGGATACTAAGACTGATACTAGACATTGGATACTAAGACTGATACTAGACATTGTATACTAAGACTGATACTAGACATTGGATACTAAGACTGATACTAGACATTGGATACTAAGACTGATACTAGACATTGGATACTAAGACTGATACTAGACATTGGATACTAAGACTGATACTAGACATTGGATACTAAGACTGATACTAGACATTGGATACTAAGACTGATACTAGACATTGGATACTAAGACTGATACTAGACATTGGATACTAAGACTGATACTAGACATTGGATACTAAGACTGATACTAGACATTGGATACTAAGACTGATACTAGACATTGGATACTAAGACTGATACTAGACATTGATACTAAGACTGATACTAGACATTGGATACTAAGACTGATACTAGACATTGGATACTAAGACTGATACTAGACATTGGATACTAAGACTGATACTAGACATTCGATACTAAGACTGATACTAGACATTGGATACTAAGACTGATACTAGACATTGGATACTAAGACTGATACTAGACATTGGATACTAAGACTGATACTAGACATTGGATAAAAAGACTGATACTAGACATTGGATACTAAGACTGATACTAGACATTGGATACTAAGACTGATACTAGACATTGGATACTAAGACTGATACTAGACATTGGATACTAAGACTGATACTAGACATTGGATACTAAGACTGATACTAGACATTGGATACTAAGACTGATACTAGACATTGGATACTAAGACTGATACTAGACATTGGATACTAAGACTGATACTAGACATTGGATACTAAGACTGATACTAGACATTGGATACTAAGACTGATACTAGACATTGGATACTAAGACTGATACTAGACATTGGATACTAAGACTGATACTAGACATTGGATACTAAGACTGATACTAGACATTGGATACTAAGACTGATACTAGACATTGGATACTAAGACTGATACTAGACATTGGATACTAAGACTGATACTAGACATTGGATACTAAGACTGATACTAGACATTGGATACTAAGACTGATACTAGACATTGGATACTAAGACTGATACTAGACATTGGATACTAAGACTGATACTAGACATTGGATACTAAGACTGATACTAGACATTGGATACTAAGACTGATACTAGACATTGGATACTAAGACTGATACTAGACATTGGATACTAAGACTGATACTAGACATTGGATACTAAGACTGATACAGGACATTGGATACTAAGACTGATACTAGACATTGGATACTAAGACTGATACTAGACATTGATACTAAGACTGATACTAGACATTGGATACTAAGACTGATACTAGACATTGGATACTAAGACTGATACAGGACATTGGATACTAAGACTGATACTAGACATTGGATACTAAGACTGATACTAGACATTGGATACTAAGACTGATACTAGACATTTCTACTAAGACTGATACTAGACATTGGATACTAAGACTGATACTAGACATTGGATACTAAGACTGATACTAGACATTGGATACTAAGACTGATACTAGACATTGGATACTAAGACTGATACTAGACATTGGATACTAAGACTGATACTAGACATTGGATACTAAGACTGATACTAGACATTGATACTAAGACTGATACAGGACATTGGATACTAAGACTGATACAGGACATTGGATACTAAGACTGATACTAGACATTGGATACTAAGACTGATACTAGACATTGGATACTAAGACTGATACTAGACATTGGATACTAAGACTGATACTAGACATTGGATACTAAGACTGATACTAGACATTGGATACTAAGACTGATACTGGACATTGGATACTAAGACTGATACTAGACATTGGATACTAAGACTGATACTAGACATTGGATACTAAGACTGATACTAGACATTGGATACTAAGACTGATACTAGACATTGGATACTAAGACTGATACTAGACATTGGATACACAGACTGATACTAGACATTGGATACTAAGACTGATACTAGACATTGGATACTAAGACTGATACTAGACATTGGATACTAAGACTGATACAGGACATTGGATACTAAGACTGATACAGGACATTGGATACTAAGACTGATACTAGACATTGGATACTAAGACTGATACTAGACATTGGATACTAAGACTGATACTAGACATTGGATACTAAGACTGATACTAGACATTGGATACTAAGACTGATACTAGACATTGGATACTAAGACTGATACTAGACATTGGATACTAAGACTGATACTAGACATTGGATACTAAGACTGATACTAGACATTGGATACTAAGACTGATACTAGACATTGGATACTAAGACTGATACTAGACATTGGATACTAAGACTGATACTAGACATTGGATACTAAGACTGATACAGGACATTGGATACTAAGACTGATACAGGACATTGGATACTAAGACTGATACAGGACATTGGATACTAAGACTGATACAGGACATTGGATACTAAGACTGATACAGGACATTGGATACTAAGACTGATACTAGACATTGGATACTAAGACTGATACAGGACATTGGATACTAAGACTGATACTAGACATTGGATACTAAGACTGATACTAGACATTGGATACTAAGACTGATACAGGACATTGGATACTAAGACTGATACAGGACATTGGATACTAAGACTGATACAGGACATTGGATACTAAGACTGATACAGGACATTGGATACTAAGACTGATACTAGACATTGGATACTAAGACTGATACAGGACATTGGATACTAAGACTGATACTGGACATTGGATACTAAGACTGATACAGGACATTCGATACTAAGACTGATACAGGACATTGGATACTAAGACTGATACTGGACATTGGATACTAAGACTGATACTAGACATTGGATACTAAGACTGATACTAGACATTGGATACTAAGACTGATACTGGACATTGGATACTAAGACTGATACTGGACATTGGATACTAAGATTGATACAGGACATTGGATACTAAGACTGATACTGGACATTGGATACTAAGATTGATACAGGACATTGGATACTAAGACTGATACTGGACATTGGATACTAAGATTGATACAGGACATTGGATACTAAGATTGATACTGGATATTGGATACTAAGATTGATACAGGACATTGGATACTAAGACTGATACAGGACATTGGATACTAAGATTGATACTGGACATTGGATACTAAGATTGATACTGGACATTGGATACTAAGACTGATACTAGACATTGGATACTAAGATTGATACTAGACATTGGATACTAAGATTGATACTAGACATTGGATACTAAGATTGATACTGGACATTGGATACTAAGACTGATACAGGACATTGGATACTAAGATTGATAATAGACATTGGATACTCAGACTGATACTGACATTGGATACTTAGACTGATACTGGGCATTGATACTTAGACTGATACTGGGCATTGGATACTTAGACTGATACTGGACATTGGATACTTAGACTGATATTGGACATTGGATACTAAGATTGATACTGGACATTGGATACTTAGACTGATACTGGGCATTGGATGCATAGACTGATATTGGACATTGGATACTAAGATTGATACTGGGCATTGGATGCATAGACTGATATTGGACATTGGATACTCAGACTGATACTGGACATTGGATACTTAGACTGATACTGGACATTGGATACTTAGACTGATACTGGGCATTGGATGCATAGACTGATATTGGACATTGAATACTCAGACTGATACTGGACATTGGATACTAAAACTGATACTGGGCATTGGATACTCAGACTGATACTGGACATTGGATACTCAGACTGATACTGGACATTGGATACTAAGATTGATACTGGACATTGGATACTCAGACTGATACAGGACATTGGATACACAGACTGATACTAGACATTGGATACACAGACTGATACAGGACATTGGATACACAGACTGATACAGGACATTGGATACACAGACTGATACAGGACATTGGATACACAGACTGATACAGGACATTGGATACTAAGACTGATACAGGACATTGGATACACAGACTGATACAGGACATTGGATACACAGACTGATACTAGACATTAGATAGTCAGACTGATACAGGACATTGGATACACAGACTGATACAGGACATTGGATACTAAGACTGATACAGGACATTGTATACTAAGACTGATACTAGACATTGGATACACAGACTGATACAGGACATTGGATACACAGACTGATACAGGACATTGGATACTAAGACTGATACAGGACATTGGATACTAAGACTGATACAGGACATTGGATACACAGACTGATACTAGACATTGGATACTAAGACTGATACAGGACATTGGATACTAAGACTGATACTAGACATTGGATAGTCAGACTGATACAGGACATTGGATACTAAGACTGATACTAGACATTGGATAGTCAGACTGATACAGGACATTGGATACTAAGACTGATACTAGACATTGGATAGTCAGACTGATACTAGACATTGGATACACAGACTGATACAGGACATTGGATACACAGACTGATACAGGACATTGGATACTAAGACTGATACAGGACATTGGATACACAG
>JAXRKP010000094.1:225000-247500 GCA_037039925.1 Doris montereyensis | reverse complement strand
CCTCACTTGGTGGCAGCAAGGAGTAGGTATCTTCGACAAGTGAAGCAGAAGAGGGACGAAGGCTACCACATCGTCTACCTGGATGAGTCATGGGTAAATGCTGACCACACGTATGGAAGGCATGACAGTCTATAGACGGAATGCAAAAGAGGCAGATTCCGAAAAGTAAAAGGAGGATGATAATTTTGGTACACGCTGGAAGTAGAAATCAATGACTTGTTGCCAATGTAGAACTTGTCTGTCAGCCACATTTCACAGACAACAGAGACTACCAGTACTACAACACAGAGGTGAACGGGAACATTTTCAAGGAATGGTTAGAACAGAAATGTTCTCCCTTCACTGGACAGGTCATTACGTTTGGGGTGATGGACAACACATCGTATCATATGACAATATCGTTTGCCAAGAAGACAGAATTCCTACGTCCTCTAATCATCTAACACCAAAAAAAAAAAGAAAACGAGATAAAGGCATGGTTACAAAATGAAAACATCGCGTTTGACAACTCTTGTCTAAAATTAGATTTGACATCTTTTATCTAAACTTAGATTTGACAACTCTTGTCTAAAATTAGCGCTGTTGTACCTTGTGCGGAGTAGAAACAAGAACAAATCTTCAGTATTCATAAGGCTATTCAACAATTTTGACACACAAGTCTTAGACTTCGACCGCGGACCTTTCTCAGTCAAATCCTATTCAGGGGAAAAACAAAAACTTCGAATTGTCAGATATTAAAGAAATAATACTCGCTGCTTTAAAGGAAGTTGATAAGCAATTTTTAGCCAAATGTGACAACCATGTTTTGAGAATAGAACAAGAATAGTGGCAAAATGAAGGACTTGCATGTATCAGTCGAGGACTGTAATTTGTTTGGAATTAATTGTCATTCTGAAAACCTTTTTGTCCTATGCCATGATGATGTGTGTTGTAATACCTATAACTTTATTGTAAACATTAAAAATGTCACATGTGTGTTGTAATACATGTATAACTCGATGTAAACATTAAAATGTCAAAAACACACCTCGATGTGTGTTGTAATACATGTATAACTATAACTTTATTGTAAACATTAAAATGTCAAAAACACACACCTCGATGTGTGTTGTAATACATGTATAACTATAATTTTTATTGTAAACATTAAAATGTCAAAAAAATGTCACACCTCGATGTGTGTTGTAATACATGTATAACTATAACTTTATTGTAAACATTAAAATGTCAAAAAACACACCTCGATGTGTGTTGTAATACATGTATAACTATAACTTTATTGTAAACATTAAAATGTCAAAAACACACCTCGATGTGTGTTGTAATACATGTATAACTATAACTTTAACTTTAAAAAAAATGTCAAAACACACCTTGTGTTTGTAAACATTAAACTATAACTTTATTGTCAAAAATGTCACACACCTCGATGTGTGTTGTAATACATGTATAACTATAACTTTAAAACTTAAAATGTCATTGTAAACATTAAAATGTCATTAAAACACACCTCGATGTGTGTTGTAATACATGTATAACTATAACATTGTAAACATTAAAATGTCAAAAAACACACCTCGATGTGTGTTGTAATACATGTATAACTATAACTTTATAGTAAACATTAAAATGTCAAAAACACACCTTGATGTGTGTTGTAATACATGTATAACTATAACTTTATTGTAAACATTAAAATGTCAAAAACACACCTCGATGTGTGTTGTAATACATGTGTAACTATAACTTTGTTGTAAACATTAAAATGTTCATCTTGAGAAGCCCATGACAGCTTAGTTGATTATAAAACGATCTCTTATTCACAAGATAAACATTCCTTGTCTAATGGCAATGTCAAGCCTGCAACCCAATTCATGTCATATCATTATTCACTAGTCCTTACTTGATATTATGAATAGGGGACACAGAGGCGAAATGTTTGGTGTATAAGTTTTGGTACATGCTAATGTTATGTTATGTACTGTTACCGTAAACATTCTAAAGTGCGTTTCATTCGTCGTGATCCCACATATGAAAGATTTTCTCAGTAACTGCTAAACGTAATTATGTGTAATTCTTTATGCAGTCATAGATCTGTATTTACCAAAAGAATACCAAATGAGAGATCTGTAGCTTTTACCGGGGTCTCCACATTGGTACTGTTGATCTAGCCGAGAGATATACCTGATCCCAATTATTTGGTGCAGTTTCATATTACAAAAATAAATGTGCATTCAACACCATAATCAGAATATCAATAACGAATTTCTGAAAAAATCAATAGATTGTCAACGTCTGCCATAGATACGGCATTGTGAAGGGAATAATTCTTGGTAAATTAGCAGGGACTTGTGCAATCTAGTCTCGCTTATTTTGTGGATTGCAAAATTAAAATTCTCCAAAGTGAACTCTTTGAAATGAAAATCTCATTGTTTACTTGCAGTCTTCTCATCAGTTTCCGCAAGGTGACCAATTTCTGTTCCTCAAACATCCTTAACATCTCACGCCTGGTGACATCTTTGTCGAAATCGTCCACTTTCCTTGTCTTTCCTTTCATTGACTTTGGGATCTCCACTTTTTGTTTCACACGATGTTTACAACCAACGTCGAACTGAGCATCTGTTCAACCGTAAGGCGTGTCGTGTCCTTTTCGATCGATCCCCACCCTGAGCGCCACCCCCTCCCCCGGCTCATTTACGGAGAGAAAAAGCCAATCAAAAAGCAATTAAAAGAATAAAAACCGCACCAGACAACATCTCTCTGATACGAATCTTTAACGGTGCTCCAAAAACATCAATACTTTGATCAAGGAAACCATTTTATCAGTCAGAAGAAGCCAGATACGATCTAAATGATCAGTGGAAAAGAGAGGGAAAAATGACTCCCCCCCTTTCAAGGTGGCCAACTGATCGATGATCCAACCTCCAGACTTCCAGGCGTTGACACGGAAAGAAAATACTGGGTCAGCTCAAACCGATTATTGACTGGGCATGCCAGAACAGCACAAATATGCACAGATGGCAGCTGAGAGATCCGCCAGTTTGCTCTTGATGTAATGAAAAAACAAAGACCACCGAACACATAGTTCTGCAATGCCCTGCAACAAAGACTATTTGAAGGTTTCAAAACAGTCATAAAATGCAGCGAAGCATTCAAAAAATAGATTGACCGATTCAATCTAGAGATGTAGCCACACGACACTACTAATGGATCACACATATCCTGGAGCAGACGACACTACTAATGGGTCACACATATCCTGGAGCAGACGACACTACTAATAGATAATACATATCCTGGAGCATACAACATTACTAATGGATCACAAATATCCTGGAGCAGACGACACTACTAATGGATCACAAATATCCTGGAGCAGACGACACTACTAATGGATCACACATATCCTGGAGCAGACGACATTACTAATGGATCACAAATATCCTGGAGCAGACGACACTACTAATGGATCACACATATCCTGGAGCAGACGACATTACTAATGGATCACACATATCCTGGAGCAGACGACACTACTAATGGATCACACATATCCTGGAGCAGACGACATTACTAATGGATCACACATATCCTGGAGCAGACGACACTACTAATGGATCACACATATCCTGGAGCAGACGACACTACTAATGGATCACACATATCCTGGAGCAGACGATATTACTAATGGATCACAAATATCCTGGAGCAGACGACACTACTAATGGATCACACATATCCTGGAGCAGACGACACGACACTACTAATGGATCACACATATCCTGGAGCAGACGACATTACTAATGGATCACACATATCCTGGAGCAGACGACACGACACTACTAATGGATCACACATATCCTGGAGCAGACGACACGACACTACTAATGGATCACACCTGGATGACGACACTACCTATCCTGGAGCGGACGACACTACTAATGGATCACACATATCCTGGAGCGGACGACACTACTAAAGGACCACACATATCTTGGAGCAGACGACATTACAAATGAATAACAAATATCCTGGAGCAGACGACACTACTAATGGATCACACATATCCTGGAGCAGACGACATTACTAATGGATCACAAATATCCTGAAACAGACGACACGACACTACTAATGGATCACACATATCCTGGAGCAGACGATAGACACTTCTAATGGATCACACATATCCTGGAGCTGACGACACTACTAATAGATCACACATATCCTGGAGCCTATGATGCGACACTACTAATGGATCACACATATCCTGGAGCAGACGACATTACAAATGGATCACACATATCCTGGAGCAGACGACATTCCAATCCTATGATGTTGCAAGTTTATTTTGCTCGACATCGACCAATAATGGATCACACATATCCTGGAGCAGACGACACTACTAATGGATCACAAATATCCTGGAGCAGACGACACTACTAATGGATCACAAATATCCGATCTTATTAAGCCAATAGTTGGTTAAGATCGACCATCGAAGTCCAATCCTATGATGTTTCAAGTCTGTTTTAGCTCGACCATCGAATTCCAATCCTATGATGTTTCAAGTCTGTTTTAGCTCGACCATCGAATTCCAATCCTATGACTTTTCAAGTTTGATTTAGCTCGATCATCGAATTCCAATCCTATGATGTTTCAAGTTTATTTAGCTCGACCATCGAATTCCAATCCTATGATGTTGCAAGTTTATTTTAGTTTGGTAAATCGAATTCTAATCCTATGATGTTTCAAGTTTGTTTTAGCTCGACCTTCGAAGTCCGACCTTGACTGCTTCAAAGTTGTGCAGTTCGAATCTCGAAGTAGTCGAGTCGATCCTTTGCTCTTGCGCTGCTTCAAGCTTTTTTGCTCGGCCTTCAAATTTTGGCCGATCGTGTTCGCTGGCCGTTCGCGTCAGATTTACATTTGAGTTTTTTGTGAGAGCAATAGGATGAATGATTGCAGATTTCAGTAATTGAACAGGGATAACAAAGACAGACGAAATGAAAGAATAGCAACTCAGAGAAAACAACCCCTGTATTATATATAGATTACATGGAAAACGTTCTACATCTAGTCGAGATCTAGAAATGACGAAATAAAATGCAGCAAAAACGAAATTCGTTTGGTAAATCAAAATCTATGGCGACATGCGAAATTTAAAAAAATTCTAAAAATCGGTACCGCTGTTACAGGCCGATTCGTGTGCTTAAAAGTTGTGACACGTACTACAATACTTTGAGTTGTGACACGTAATATAATACTTTGAATTGTGACAACTACAATGAGTTGTGACACGTACTACAATACTTTGAGTTGTGACACGTAATATAATACTTTGAGTTGTGACACGTACTAAATACTTTGAGTTGTGACACGTAATATAATACTTTGAATTGTACTACAATACATACACGTAAATACTTTGAGTTGTGACACGTACTATAATACTTTGAATTGTGACACGTATTAAATACTTTGAGTTGTGACACGTACTACAATACTTTGAATTGTGACACGTAATATAATACTTTGAGTTGTGACACGTAATATAATACTTTGAATTGTGACACATACTACAATACTTTGAGTTGTGACACGTAATATAATACTTTGAGTTGTGACACGTAATACAATACTTTGAGTTGTGACACGTAATATAATACTTTTGGTGTCACACATACTACAATACTTTGAATTGTGACACGTACTACAATACTTTGAATTGTGACACGTACTACAATACTTTGAATTGTGACACGTACTACAATTTTGAATTGTGACACGTACTACAATACTTTGAATTGTGACACGTACTACAATACTTTGAGTTGTGACAAATACTACAATACTTTGAATTGTGACACGTAATATAATACTTTGAATTGTGACACGTACTACAATACTTTAATTGAATTGTGACACGTACTATAATACTTTGAATTGTGACACGTATTGCAATACGTTGAGTTGTGACACGTACTACAATACTTTGAATTGTGACACGTACTACAATACTTTGAGTTGTGACACGTACTACAATACTTTGAATTGTGACACGTACTACAATACTTTGAATTGTGACACGTACTACAATACTTTGAGTTGTGACACGTACTACAATACTTTGAGTTGTGACACGTACTACAATACTTTGAATTGTGACACGTACTACAATACTTTGAGTTGTGACACGTAATATAATACTTGAGTTGTGACACGTATTACACTACTTTGAGTTGTGACACGTACTACAATACTTTGAATTGTGACAAATAATATAATACTTGAGTTGTGACACGTATTACACTACTTTGAGTTGTGACACGTACTACAATAGGCTACTTGTGGCTACTTAAATTAAAAAAACACGGCATATAATAATGTTATGTATTTTTTACTGTGAAATTGCCCAGTCATTGCTTCTTATGAGTTTGTTTGTGCTATCTATCTATCTATCTATTTATCTATCTATCTATTTATCTATCTATCTATCTATCTATCTATCTATCTATCTATCTATCTATCTATCTATCTATCCAGCTATCTATCTATCTATCTATCTATCTATCTATATTTATCTATATATCTATCTATCTATCTACCTACCTACCTACCTACCTACCTACTACCTACCTAGCTATCTACCTACCTACTTATCTATCTATCTATCTATCTATCTATCTATATATATATATATATATATATATATATATATATATATATATATGTGTGTGTGTGTGTGTGTGTGCATATATGTGTGTGTGTGGCTGAGTGTGTTCGTTCTGCAATGTCCTTAAGGTTAATAGATTCAATAAACTAATGCACTGCTCTTGAAAACGCACACATTTCAGTGTAATGCATTTATATATATATATATATATATATGTCTCTCTCTCTCTCTCTCTCTCTCTCTCTCTCTCTCTCTCTCTCTCTCTCTCTATATATATATATATATATATATATATATATATATATATATATATATATATATATATATATATATATATATATATATATATATATATATATATATATATATATATATATATATATACATATATATATGTATATATATATATATATATATATATATATATATATATATATATATATATATATATATATATATATATATATATATATATATATATATATATATATATAATATATAATGTGTGTGTGTGTGTATTGTTGCTAGGTGTAAAATATATAATATCGATATAGTCTTTTATTCATATTTTAACTCTTCAAATTGTAAAGCAAATATATCTTTTGGATTTTGATAGATCAAGGAGTTGATGTACGTGACGACGTTTATTTCCTTAAAGCAAAAAAACCCCCAAAAAAAAAACAAAACAAACCAACCCACCACCAACACAAAAAAATACCAAAATCCAAAAATAATCTAATGACAATCACACCAACAACAAACACCGACTCAAAAGCTTATCACCAAAGTTACTGCAATATCCTACCTATCCATATCAGGTCACAGTTCAAATCATTTTTATCATACTATAGCTGAAATCATAGTTGTCATTGTCATTGTCATGCTATAGCTGAAATCAAAGTTATCCTTGTCATTGCTATGCTATAGCTGAAATCAAAGTTGTCATTGTCATTGTCATGCTATAGCTGAAATCAAAGTTGTCATTGTCAATATCATGCTATAGCTGAAATCAAAGTTGTCATTGTCATACTATAGCTGAAATCAAAGTTGTCATTGTCATACTATAGCTGAAATCAAAGTTGTCATTGCCATGCTATAGCTGAAATCAAAATTGTCATTGTCATTGTCATGCTATAGCTGAAATCAAAGTTATCCTTGTCATTGCTATGCTATAGCTGAAATCAAAGTTGTCATTGTCATTGTCATGCTATAGCTGAAATCAAAGTTGTCATTGTCAATATCATGCTATAGCTGAAATCAAAGTTGTCATTGTCATACTATAGCTAAATCAAAGTTGTCATTGTCATACTATAGCTGAAATCAAAGTTGTCATTGCCATGCTATAGCTGAAATCAAAGTTGTCATTGTCATTGCCATGCTATAGCTGAAATCAAAGTTGTCATTGTCATACTATAGCTGAAATCAAAGTTGTCATTGTCTGAAATCAAAGTTGTCATTGTCATACTATAGCTGAAATCAAAGTTGTCATTGTCAAATAGCTGAAATCAAAGTTGTCAATTTCATACTATAGCTGAAATCAAAGTTGTCATTGTCATGCTATAGCTGAAATCAAAGTTGTCATTGTTATTGTCATGCTATAGCTGAAATCAAAGTTATCCTTGTGACTGTCATGCTATAGCTGAAATCAAAGTTGTCTCTGTTACTGTCTGGCTATAGCTAAAATCAAAGTTGTCTCTGTTACTGTCTGGCTATAGCTAAAATCAAAGTTGTCTTTGTCACTTTCTGGCTGTAACTGAAATCAAAGTAGTGTATGAAACTGTCAGTCTATAGCTGAAATCAAAGCTATTTTTGTCACTATCAGGCTATAACTAAAATCAAAGTTGTCTCTGTCACTGTCTGGCTGTAGCAGAAATCAAAGTTGTATCTATCACTGTCAGGCTGTAGATGAATTCAAACTTGTCTCTGTCACTGTCAGGCTGTAGATGAATTCAAAGTTGTCTCTGTCAGGCTGTAGATGAATTCAAACTATCACTGTCAGGCTGTAGATGAATTCAAACTTGTCTCTGTCACTGTCAGGCTGTAGATGAATTCAAAGTTGTATCTGTCACTGTCAGGCTGTAGTTGAATTCAAAGTTGTTTATGTCACAGTCAGGCTGTAGTTGAATTCAAAGTTGTCTCTGTCAGATTGTAGTTGAAATGAAAGTTATATCTGTCACTGTCAGAATATAGATAAAATCAAAATTGTCTCTATATTACCGTCCGGCTATAGCTGAAATCAAAGTTATCCGTATCACTGTCAGGCTGTAGTTGAATTCAAAGTTGTCTCTGTCACTATCAGGCTGTAGCTGAAATCAAAGTTGTCTCTGTCACTATCAGGCTATAGCTGAAATCAAAGTTGTCTCTGTCACCGTCAGGCTGTAGCTCAAATCAAATTAGTATCTGTCATCTCAGGCTGTAGCTGAAATTAAAGTTGTCTCTGTCATTGTCTGGCTGTAATTGAAATCAAAAGTTGTCTCTGTCACTGTCAGGCTATAGATCAAATCAAATTGTCTCTGTCACTGTCAGGCTATAGATCAAATCAAAGTTGTCTCTGTCACTGTCAGACTATAGATCAAATCAAAGTTGTCTCTGTCACTGTCAGGCTGTAATTGAAATCAAAGTTGTTTCTGTCACTGTTAGTCTATAGCTGAAATTTAAGATGCCTCTTGTCATTGTCAGGCTGTAATTGAAATCAAAGTTGTCTCTGTCACTGTCAGGCTATAGCTCAAATCAAAGTTGTCTCTGTCACTGTCAGGCTATAGCTCAATCAAAGTTGTCTCTGTCACTGTCAGGCTATAGCTGAAATCAAAGTTGTCTCTGTCACTGTCAGGTTGTAGCTGAAATCAAAGTAGTGTCTATCACTATCAGGCCCCAGCAGAAATCAAAGTAGTGTAAGTATATCCTATCAGGCCCCAGAAATCAAGTTGCGTATTCCTATCAGGCCCCAGCAGAAATCAAAGTAGTGTACGTTTCCTATCAGGCCCCAGCAGAAATCAAAGTGGTGTACTATTCCTATCAGGCCCCAGCAGAAATCAAAGTGTGTACGTATTCCTATCAGGCCCCAGCAGAAATCAAAGTAGTGTACGTACGTATTCCTATCAGGCCCCAGCAGAAATCAAAGTAGTGTACGTATTCCTATCAGGCCCCAGCAGAAATCAAAGTAGTGTACGTATTCCTATCAGGCCCCAGCAGAAATCAAAGTAGTGTACGTATTCCTATCAGGCCCCAGCAGAAATCAAAGGTGTACGTACTTTTCCTATCGAGCCCCCAGCAGAAATCAAAGTAGTGTACGTATTCCCTATCAGGCCCCAGCAGAAATCAAAGTAGTGTACGTATATTCCTATCAGGCCCCAGCAGAAATCAAAGTAGTGTACGTATATTCCTATCAGGCCCCAGCAGAAATCAAAGTAGTGTACGTATTCCTATCAGGCCCCAGCAGAAATCAAAGTAGTGTACGTATTCCTATCAGGCCCCAGCAGAAATCAAAGTAGTGTACGTACGTATTCTATCAGGCCCCAGCAGAAATCAAAGTAGTGTACGCATTCCTATCAGGCCCCAGCAGAAATCAAAGTAGTGTACGTATTCTATTCCTATCAGGCCCCAGCAGAAATCAAAGTAGTGTACGTATTCCTATCAGGCCCCAGCAGAAATCAAAGTAGTGTGTCCTATCAGTCCCAGTAGAAATCAAAGTAATGTACGTACTATTCCTATCAGGCCCCAGCAGAAATCAAAGTAGTGTACGTATTCCTATCAGGCCCCAGCAGAAATCAAAGTAGTGTACGTACGTTCCTATCAGGCCCCAGCAGAAATCAAAGTGGTGTACGTATTCCTATCAGGCCCCAGAGAAATCAAAGTAGTGTACGTATTCCTATCAGGCCCCAGCAGAAATCAAAGTGGTGTACGTATTCCTATCGTATTCGTATCAGGCCCCAGCAGAAATCAAAGTAGTGTACGTATTCTATCAGGCCCCAGTAGAAATCAAAGTAGTGTAATTCCTATCAAGGTGTACCCTATCAGGCCCCAGCAGAAATCAAAGTAGTGTACGTATTCCTATCAGGCCCCAGCAGAAATCAAAGTAGTGTGTACGTATTCCTATCAGGCCCCAGCAGAAATCAAAGTAGTGTACGTATTCCTATCAGGCCCCAGCAGAAATCAAAGTAGTGTACGTATTCCTATCAGGCCCCAACAGAAATCAAAGTAGTGTACGTATTCCTATCAGGCCCCAGCAGAAATCAAAGTAGTGTACGTATTTCCTATCAGGCCCCAGCAGAAATCAAAGTAGTGTACGTATATTCCTATCAGGCCCCAGCAGAAATCAAAGTAGTGTACGTACATATTCCTATCAGGCCCCAGCAGAAATCAAAGTGGAAATTCATCAAGTGAAATCAAAGTAGTGTACGTATTCCTATCAGGCCCCAGCAGAAATCAAAGTAGTGTACGTACGTATTCCTATCAGGCCCCAGCAGAAATCAAAGTGGTGTACGTACGTATTCCTATCAGGCCCCAGCAGAAATCAAAGTGGTGTACGTATTCTATCAGGCCCCAGCAGAAATCAAAGTTGTGTACGTACGTATTCCCATCAGGCCCCAGCAGAAATCAAAGTGAATATCAGGCCCCAGCAGAAATCGTATTCCTATCAGGCCCCAGCAGAAATCAAAGTAGTGTACGTACAAAGTAGTGTACGTACGTATTCCTATCAGGCCCCAGCAGAAATCAAAGTAGTGTACGTACGTATTCCTATCAAGGTAGTGTACCCAGGTCCCAGAAATCAAAGTGGTGTACGTACGTATTCCTATCAGGCCCCAGCAGAAATCAAAGTAGTGTACGTATTCCTATCAGGCCCCAGCAGAAATCAAAGTGGTGTACGTATTCCTATCAGGCCCCATCAGAAATCAAAGTAGTGTACGTACACGTATTCCTATCAGGCCCCAGCAGAAATCAAAGTGGTGTACGTACGTATTCCTATCAGGCCCCAGCAGAAATCAAAGTAGTGTACGTACGTATTCCTATCAGGCCCCAGCAGAAATCAAAGTAGTGTACGTATTCCTATCAGGCCCCAGCAGAAATCAAAGTGTACGTATTCCCATCAGGCCCCAGCAGAAATCAAAGTAGTGTACGTATTCCTATCAGGCCCCAGCAGAAATCAAAGTGAATGTACGTACGGCCCCAGTAGAAATCTAGTCCTATCAGGGGCCCAGTAGAAATCAAAAGTAGTGTACGTGCGTATTCTATCAGGGCCCCAGCAGAAATCAAAAGTAGTGTAATGTTCCTATCAGGCCCCAGCAGAAATCAAAGTAGTGTACGTACGTATTCCTGCCTTTCTATCGGCCCCAGCAGAAATCAAAGTAGTGTACGTTTATTCCTATCAGGGCTCAGCAGAAATCAAAGTAGTATACGTATTCCTATCAGGCCCCAGCAGAAATCAAGTAGTGTAAATTCCTTATCAGGCCCCAGCAGAAATCAAAGTAGTGTATCGTCATTCCTATCAGGGCCCCAGCAGAAATCAAAGTAGTGTACGTATTCCTATCAGGCCCCAGCAGAAATCAAAGTGGTGTCAGTGTGTGCGTATTCCTATCAGGCCCCAGCAGAAATCAAAGTAGTGTACGTGCGTATTCCTATCAGGCCCCAGTAGAAATCAAAGTAGTGTTTATTCCTATCAGGCCCAGAAATTAAAGAGTGTAATCCCTATCAGGCCCCAGTAGAAATTAAAAGTGGTGTCATTCCTATCAGGCCCCAGCAGAAATCAAAGTAGTGTACGTACGTATTCTATCAGGCCCCAACAGAAATCAAAGTAGTGTACCCTATCAGGCCCCAGAAATCAAAGTAGTGTCGTATTCCTATCAGGCCCCAGCAGAAATCAAAGTGGTGTACGTATTCCTATCAGGCCCCAGCAGAAATCAAAGTGGTGTACTTATTCCTATCAGGCCCCAGTAGAAATCAAAGTGGTGTACGTATTCCTATCAGGCCCCAGCAGAAATCAAAGTGGTGTACGTATTCCTATCAGGCCCCAGCAGAAATCAAAGTGTTCTTTCCTATCAGGCCCCAGTAGAAATCAAAGTAGTGTACGTATTCCTATCAGGCCCCAGCAGAAATCAAAGTAGTGTGCTGTATTCCTATCAGGCCCCAGCAGAAATCAAAGTAGTGTACGTATTCCTATCGGCCCCAGTAGAAATCAAAGTAGTGTGTATTTCCTATCAGGCCCCAGCAGAAATCAAAGTAGTGTACGTACGTATTCCTATCAGGTCCCAGTAGAAATCAAAGTAGTGTACGTACGTATTCCTATCAGGCCCCAGCTGAAATCAAAGTAGTGTACGTATTCCTATCAGGCCCCAGCAGAAATCAAAGTAGTGTACGTACGTATTCCTATCAGGCCCTGGTAGTCAAAGTAGTGTACCCACTAGAAATCAAAGTAGTGTACGTACATATTCCTATCAGGCCCCAGCAGAAATCAAAGTAGTGTACGTATTCCTATCAGGTCCCAGTTGAAATCAAAGTAGTGTATGCACGTATTTCTATCAGTCCCAGCAGAAATCAAAGTAGTGTACACGTATTCCTATCAGGCCCCAGCAGAAATCAAAGTAGTCTACATATCCCTATCAGGCCCCATTCCTATTCCTATCAGGCCCCAGCAGAAATCAAAGTAGTGTCCCTGTTCCTATCAGGCCCAAGCTGGAAGCAATGTAATGTACTGATGCCTATGAGGCCGCAGATGAACTGAATGTATTTTTGATCCCTATCAAGCCTAGCTTTAAAAATCAAAGTAGTGTATCTTCACCTATGATGCCCAGCTGCAACCAAAGTAGTGTGATGATCCCTATCAGTCCCCAGCTGGAATCAAAGCAGCGTACTGATTCTCATCTGACGCCAGCTGTAATCAAATTAGTGTACTGATCCCTATCATGCCACATCATGACTCAAAGTAGTGTAGTGGACGTTTTGCAGGGACCCACCCACCCACCCACCCACCCAGGGACCCACCCACCCCCACCCTCCCACGTTACTCCAACCCCGTCTTAAATATATTTGGTTTTTCCAACTTTAATGAAATACTCCTTAGCGTTTCGACCTCTCATTCATCTCGCTAGTATTGTGAAACACATTCTCTCTGTATCTTAAGATTCATCTTCGTAAACAAGCCAAATTCAGTAGCGTTTGTAGATATCATACAAAAAACTGGCTAATTTGTTTTTCGTTTGGAAGACGTTGCACCAATGCTTTGCAAACAAAGGGGACTCGGTAGTGCAGAGGCAAGATGTCAGCATCAACCAAAAGGTAGAGTTTTTGAAAAGGGTTGAAAAAATTGTCTCGGTCGTTTTCTAGCAAAATCTAACACCCCGCACCACCACCTGGTCCAGGTAGGTGGATCGATACCTTGTCTCATCGGAGACGGACGATACAAAAAGTTCCGTATGCAGATCACAACACTGTGTGCACGTTAAAGATCCCTTGGCTGTTTACAGAGCAGTTTGGGTAATATTAAAAACCTACTAAAAAACCCCGAGATCACCTTAGTTAGGGATATGGGTAAATCAAAAGAAAAATTGCAAATAAAAGATGACGTGATCTGGATTTCATGGGTACGGTGTTTTTCTTCAAAACCATGAGGTTTGACCAGTGACCCAGTTTCCAAGAAAGGCCTTTGGTTTTGAAAACGACGGGCGTGCCATGAGCTAGATAAAGGTAGCTGGGCGCATGACCAAACATTCGATTTCAAACTGAAGGTCGTATTATGAGCCGCCAGCTATCACAATGACTTGGGCAGCACGATTACAAAAATTTTGATCAGATTGAATGAATGAATGATTTGTCGTATTTTGTCTTTTTTGTTTGTTTGTTTGTTTGTTTGTTTGTTTGTTTTTTTGTTGTTGTTTTTGGTCTGGTTGGTTACTGAAACAAAGTATTAAAACAACCAAGAAAAAACTCACACATAATGGTAGTCATAGTGTACTATTACACCTTTCAAATCATTTAGAAATCAAATTAAGTAATTACATTACTCCATCCAGTTTCATACCAGTATGTCAATAATGTCGAAATTTATGGAAATATTCTCACACAAAACATGCTTATGTCAAAAAGTTCATATTATACAGTTGCCTGGATATGATCTCAGTTCATAAAACACACTGTATTCCTACATAATTGTGATTCCTTCCACTTTAAAGTACTTTGCCGTCTTTAACATTACGAGAGTTAGAGCCCATTGAGTGTGCGTGCGTGTTTGTGTGTGTGTGTGTGTGTGTGTGTGAGAGTGTGAGAGTGAGAGAGAGAGAGAGAGAGAGAGAGAGAGAGAGAGAGAGAGAGAGAGAGAGAGAGAGAGAGAGAGAGAGAGAGAGAGAGAGAGAGAGAGAGAGAGAGAGAGAGAGAGAGAGAGAGAGAGAGAGAGAGAGAGAGAGTAGAGAGAGAGAGAGAGAGAGAGAGAGAGAGAGAGATGAAGTATTTAAATCGTATTAAGCTAATTCATTTTTTCTGTTGTGATTACTTATTGTGAGCATTGTGTCAACACAATGTGAATTTCTGTTTTACAATCAATAATGGGTATCATATCTTAACTGTGCTATAACTGTCAAAACTTTCCAAGATCTCAAATACGCCAAAATTCAATATACGGCTGTTTGTCGTACCTCACAAAACGTCTCGACCTTGGATGCGGTAGTAAACTGGTTGACTGCACAACACAGAAAAACTAAAACTGCACGTTCTTGTTTTGGTTACTAGTATAATCAATACATAATTCGTACCGTGGGGAGACTGCCATGTTCACCGTGTAAGTCGTGTCTGGTATGTAGGTCATATTTGTGTGGATAGATCTAGTCTCGGGGTTTACATGGTAGTTTTTAAAAAAATTCTGCCCAGACTCCCCTGCTAACAGCCAAGGAATTTTTAACCTACAAAATTATGTCTGTATTATAGAACAATAATTGTGTATCATATCATATTACCTACCTACCTACCTATCTATCTGGTTGTGGTGGTGGTGATGGTACAACTTATTGAAACACTCATGACATAAATTTAACTGAGGCAAAGAGGATTGCCCTCTTAACAGGACGACGTGTAATTCCCCGACGATCCCTGGGGAGGGAGGGACGGAGGTTGAGTTTTGTTTTATTATAAATCAGGATACACGTTGGAGTTTCTAAGGCGCCCCCTCCCCTCCCCTCGCCCTGGATGGCGTGCTTCCCGTCCCCCACCCCCCCCACCACCCCTTCCCCGCCGAACTAGGGTCATGTTCATGTTCATGGAGTCCCTAATAATAGATCTAGATCTAGTAATAGTATCAAGGACGTCTGGGTTCAGCCCTTACTATTTACATTGGGTAAGAAAGGGTTACACCTATCAGTGCCGAAGCTCGTTTTTATTCTTCTCGACAGCAGGTTTAATATATGCATTGTTCATTGATGGATTTATTGGAAGCTCAGTCAATTGTTGGATCGTCGAAAGTGGATTAAGCCGCAGGGGGAACACAACTAGCCCCTAAGCAAGCTGAGGCCGTGGCGATATTGTCGCCGTTCCAAGCGGGTTCCCTGGGAGCTCCAGCGAAGAAACATAAGAAAACACTCATGATGTACTAATTATTGGACAGTATCACTGATGAGCGAATACTACTGCGAGGGCGCGGAAGGGCGAATAAAGCCACCTCGCGGAAGAACGCGTTATTCAATCGATAAAGTAAGGTATGTGTATCGATACTTTAATAACAGAAGACGACGATATCCCCAGAAGTGTTTAACATTTTATACTTACCGTGTTTATGTTATTCATATTCCACTGTATCTTATCTTTCTTAAGTATATTTCTATGCAATTTTTTCGCAATACTGTATAGAATCAGAACTATGTCCGCCTTTTCCTCCTCCTCCTCCTTCTCTTCCTCCTCCTTTCCCTTCTCTCTCTCTCTCTCTCTCTCTCTCTCTCTCTCTCTCTCTCTCTCTCTCTCTCTCTCTCTCTCTCTCTCTCTCTCTCTCTCTCTCTCTCTCTCTCTCTCTCTCTCTCTCTCTCTCTCCCTCCCTCCCTCCTCATCATCCTCTCTCTCCTCTCTCTCTCTCTTTCTCTCTCTCTCTCTCTCTCTCTCTCTCTCTCTCTCTCTTTCTCTCTCAGCACTCTCCTCGTCGTCCTCCTCTGTCTCTTTCCTCTCTCTCTCTCTCTCTCTCTCTCTTTCTCTCTGTCTCTCTCTCTCTCTCTCTCTCTCTCTCTCTCTCTCTCTCTCTCTCTCTCTCTCTCTGTCTCTCTCTCTCTCCTCTCTCTCTCTTCTCTCTCTCTCTCTCTCTCTCTCTCTCTCTCTCTCTCTCTCTCTCTCTCTCTCTCTCTCTCTCTCTCTCTCTCTCTCTCTCTTTCTCTCTCTCTCTCTCTCTCTCTCTCTCTCTCTCTCTCTCTCTCTCTCTCTCTCTCTCTCTCTCTCTCTCTCTCTCTCTCTCTCTCTCTCTCTCTCTCTCTCTCTCTCTCTCTCTCTCTCTCTCTCTCTCTCTTTTCCTCTCTATTTCTTTTCTTTCCCCTCCTCCTCCTCCTCTTCCTCCTCCTCCTGTCTCTATCTTCTCAATGTCTCTCTTTCCTCTTCTTCCTCATTGTCTCTATCTCTTCCTCTCTCGCACTGCCACCGTCAATCGTTCCACCCGCTGACCCACTGACACCGACTAAACGACTTATTTCAAGCCCAAGGTCGCAACGTCTGGCACAGGTGGGTTTTTATTAAACTTAGAAACGGTTAGTCATACTTTTTTCTCATGGTGTGAGGGGACTGGGTAGTCCAGAGGCAAGGTGTCGGCCTCTCAACCAAAAGATCGTGAGTTCGATCCCCTGCAACGGTTGAAAATTTTCTCCACTTTTTTCGAGCAAAATCCACACCTCCCCCCCGCCCCCCTACCCTCCGGTCCAGGTAGGTAGATCGACACCTAGCTCCATCGGAGACGGACGATGAAAAGGAGGTCCCGTGTGCATATCACAACACTCTGCACATGTTAAAACCCCTTGACTGTTTTACAGGACAGTCCGGGAAACTGAAAATATAAACCCTACCAAAATCCCCGAGATAATCTTAGATTGTGGATGTGGTAATAAATCAAATCAAATAAAATCAAATCACACTTGACTTGTGCCCCGGGACTTGAGAAGGGTTATTGGATGAAAATGGCTCCCAGGAGCTCAATTGGTTTTAGTGAAGGGTATTTTTATTACAGGAATGAGAGGAACATTTTACAGTTTAGGCAATGGGACCTTATAATTTTATAACAGGGAGGGAGAGACGACGATTTACAGTTTTAGTGTTGGAATAGGAATGTTTTATAACAGGAGTATAGAGACGAAGATTTTGCGGGAGGACAAAAAGCATAGTTTTATAACAGGAGTGAGAAAACTTTAGTTTTATAAATAATTTTTAGGAGACGAAGATTTACAGTTTTAGTGAGGACAAAAAACTGTTTTATAACAGAGTGAGACGAAGATTTACACTTTTGTTTTTTGAGGAAAAACTTATAGTTTTATAACGGAGTGAGACGAAGATTTGTCAAAAACTTATTACGAAGATTTACAGAATTTTGGAATAGACAAAACTTATATTTTATAACAGGAACATTTCTTTTAGCTTTAGTGTTGGAATTTAGTTTTTGGGACAAAAACTTATAATTTTATAACAGGAGTGAGACGAAGATTTACAGTTTTAGTTTACACTTTTAGTTTTATAACAGGAGTAAGACAAAACTTATAATTTTATAACAGGAGTGAGACGAAGATTTACACTAGTTTTTTGAGTAAGACAAAAACTTAGTTTTATAACAGGAGGGAGACGATTTTGAAAAACTTTATAATTTTATAAATAGGAGGACAAAAAAACTTATAATTTTATAACAGGAGTTTTACAGTTTTAGTGTTGGAATAGGAGATAACGACGATTTACAGTTTTAGTGTTGGAATAGGACAAAACTTATAATTTTATAACAGGAGTGAGACGAAGATTTGGTTTGTTAGTTTTTGAGTAAGACGAAGATTTACAGTTTTAGTTTTGAGTAAGACAAAAACTTACACTAGTTTTATAATAGAGTGAGACGACGATTTACAGTTTTAGTGTTGGAATAGGACAAAAACTTATAATTTTATAACAGGAAGATTTACACTTTTAGTTTTTGAGTAAGTTTTATAACAGAGTGACAAGATTTAACTTAGTTTTTGAGTAAGACAAAAACTTTTTTTATAATAGGAGTGAGACGAAGATTTACAGTTTTAGTGTTTGGAATAGGACAAAACTTATAGTTTTATAACAGGAGTGAGACGAAGATTTACAGTTTTACTGTTTTATAACAGAGTAGGACAAGAACCTTATTAGTTCTATTAACAGGAATAGGACAAAAAACTTATAGTTTTATAACAGGACGACGATTTATAGTTTATTGTTTGAGTAGGACAAGGAAAACCGATTTATAGTTTCAGCGGACAGGTGAACACCTGTACGGGCTTAGTGGTCCCGCCATCTATGAGTCTCCTGCTGCCTTGCAGGCTGGTCTTGGCTGAACAAAAGCTAAGGAGTTAATAACCCTGACATAAATAACCTGATGCCTTGCAGGCCGGCCTTGGGTGGCCAAAGGCTAAAAATTTTTAAAGATTTTATTTTTTTATTTTTATGTCTTATTTTTTTTTTTTATATCTTGATATTTCATTTAACGAATTTAATTAACACATTATGTCATGAAGAGATTATTTCAACTGATAATGTATTCATGGTAAAAAGGTATTATTATAATAATTCTTCAAACATTATCAAGGGGAAAATAAAGGGCAAACAGAAAATGACTTCCATCAGGAATCAGCAATCAACCTCTGGCAGATAATCACCTTAGAATTACAAAAAGATAATTTGAAAAGTTAGGTAAATTATATATAAGATATACAAGTCATGGGCTCCAGAACTTGTTTCGTCTCTGTTGTGCTTTATAGATTCAATGTTTTGAAGATCAGACGTTTAAGATGGGGTAGTAATGTCAGGATATTCTGCACGTGTTCTCCATAGCCGCAGTCCTCCAATATGAGGATCTCGTCATCATACCAATTACGCAAATGGCGTTGTCGCATTTTCGTATAAGGGGCTGTCGTCTGTACTGTTCTTGACAATAAAATTTGTTATCCTTTGATATGGAATGCAATACTCAATATCCTTATTGATCATCAGTCTCTGCAAGAATAGCACGTCCGTCGAAATTTTTATACCAAGAACTTTAAATAATTGTTGCGATCTGGCCGTGTAACATGCATTCCTGTGTCTTTTCCGACATTTGAGATCTCGGCACTTATTTTATCGCAGTCAGGTCCTCGAACATGTCAGCGAGGCGTACGTGATTACTGTTATCCAGCCTGTTGATTTTTCCAGCATTGAGTTTTTTATCTCTGTGCTTGGGTTTTCCCATCGTCTCGCTGTCTTGCGTGATAGATGGGTCAGGAAGGTGTAGATCTATGTTCTCGTTGTGTGTCGCTTCTGTCTCCGTGTCGTTTATGTCGTGTGATACATTAGTTGTGTTTTCGACAAAAGTTGTGTCATCAAGCGACGATGTTATGGTTGACACACTGAATGAATGAATAGCACTATCCTGACTCTGAGTTGACTGCGTTTTGTTGTTGTTCGTTTGTTGAATGTCAACATTTACGTCCTTGTTTGTAGATGTGTCGTCAAAGGGGTGATGTTATGGCTGACACACTGAATGAGTTGATAGCACTGTCCTTACTCTGGGTTGACTCCATATTGCTGTTGTTTGTTCGTTGAATGTCGGTACTCAAGTTTCTTCATTTTTAATGAAGTCCGTGTTGGTAGATGTTGTTGTCTCCGTTGTTATTCTTGTATGCTGTTGTTTTCTAAGTTGGTCTCGTCTTATTTGGTGACTTCTCCGTCTGAAGCTGGAAGGAGTCGAATGGTGACTCGCCGACCCACTCATGTCGCCCATGACCCACGCTCACCCACGTCGGCCTGCTCGGTAACCAAACCGGAAGTCCCGCCCTCCACGAGTCTTCTGCTGCCTTGCAAGCTAGTCTTGGCTGACCAAAGGCTGAGGGAGTTAACCCTGACAGATAACAGCAACCTGCTGCCCCGCAGGCTGATTTTGGGCAACCAAAGGCTAAGGAGTTAACCCTGACAGAAAATAACAAGGCCCGGTAGGGGGCCTCAATGTGACAGCCCTACCATCTACCTAGGGGTACAGAGAGCCAATCCCTGCTTATCCAAAACCAAACTGATTCAAGAAATACATATAATGATATAACCGGCTTGAACTTTCGACGACTCTGGAAAAGAACACCGACTGTGATTTTTGGAACATGGAATATTAGGACAATAGATGGAAAAGAGTTCGATTTAGCTGAAGAAATGGAAAAGTTCGAGGTAGACATTTTCGCCATTACAGAAATAAAGTAAAAAAGGACAAGGAATAGAAAATATAGGACCAAATCATACTTTAATTTTCTCAGGAGTAGATGTCAAAGCAGGAGTAAGCCTCTTAATATATCAAAGGCATGAGAAAGCTACTAGAAAGTTGAAATTTATAAGCGCACGGCTATTAGAGATAAATATTAAATAAAAGGAAGATAAATTATTAATAGCTTATTGACCAGATGAAGACGTCACCAAAGAAGAAAAAAGACATTTTTGAAAACGATTTACAAACAGCTGCAGAGAATATCAAACCCAAACAGGAACTAATGGTTTTAGGAAATTGAAATGCTAGAGTAGGCAACAATGTAGAAAACATCAGGGGGGTAAAAGGAAAAGCAGGAGAGACAACACCTTTTCTAAATGGAGAGATTAATAGATCTTTGCTAAGAATAAGATGAAAATGGCTAACACCTTTTTACGATCAGAAAAGAAGGATGCCTGAAAGAAATACTTGCAAACGAAGAGGCCAGAGATTACGTAAGTAAAAGAACTATCGCCAAAGAGGAAGTTAGGAAAGCAAAACAGGAACAATGAAGAGTTTGGACAAAGACTTCAAGAAAGCTATCAATCAAATCAAAAGCTGTTCTGGGGAGCAGGGAAGAGCATAAGAAAGACTAAAGTATTCCTAATACGACAAATTAAGAACTCCAAAGGAGAAATAATGAAAGGAGACAGCCAAATCAGCTGCAATCGTGGAAAAGTATTTTCAACAATTACATAATCCCTCTAGAACATATGAAACAAAGAGTACAGATCAATTATTTAGAGTAACAAGTAATCCAGATGAGACAGCTGAAGATGTAGATATGTCAATGGAAGAACTCCAAATAGCTATAAGAAAAATGAAATTAGGAAAGGCCCAGGAGCAGATCAAGTTTATCTAGAAATGATTAAATGCCAAGGAGAAGAGGCAGACAAGCAACCCCCATGCAATTTGTCAACAAGCATGGAAGTCAAACAGGGCTAGACGACTGGAAAAGGTAACGGTAGTACCAATACACAAGAAAGGATCAGCTTTGGAATGCTCAAAGTATAGAGGGATATCACTACTTAGCGTACCAGGGAAAGTATGTGCCAGGATAATGGAAATGAGACTAAGGAAAAGCGTAGATGATCAGATTGAAGAACATCAGAGTGGATTTAGACCAGAAAAAGTGAACAAGACCACAAATTTACAATTAGACAAATAATAGAAAAATTCGTTGAGAGAAACATTGACTTGCACCTGTGTTTTATTGACTTAGGAAAGGCATTTGACACTGTGAAGAGGGACGAACTGAGGCATTCCTTAAAAGAACACAATGTAGAGCAAAATTTAATAAAAGTCATTAATTTTGTTTACAATAAACCAACATATGCAGGAGAGTAACTGAAATATACCTGGAGAATTTGATAGATATAGGAGTAAGACAGAGTTGTAA
>JAXRKP010000094.1:162500-210000 GCA_037039925.1 Doris montereyensis | reverse complement strand
GAAAACAACAACAAAAGGGGCAAAAGAGATGAAAACAACAACAAAAGGGGCAGAAGAGAGGAAAACAACAACAAAAGGGGCAGAAGAGAGAAAACAACAACAAAAGGGGCAAAAGAGAGAAAACAACAACAAAAGGGGCAGAAGAGAGAAAACAACAACAACAGGGGCAAAAGAGAGGAAAACAACAACAAAAGAGGCAAAAGATAGAAAAACAACAAAAAAAACAGGCAAGTCTTCCATTCCCGACAAAACGGATGCAAAGAGAGGAAAAAAAATGCCCAAAAAAACAAGGTGTTAGTTCTCAGCCTCCATGGTTCTTTGCCATTCTCCCCTTTTCCATCATTTCACTTTTTCTCCTGGTGATGCTGTGTTTGTAATGATGTTCACTGTAAATGCCCATTGTAAATGATATTCTGTGTTAGTTCTCAGCCTCCATGGTTCTTTGTAATGAATTTTAATCCCTTGTAATGATATCTGTTTCACTTTTTGTCCTGGTGTCACCATGTAGGGCTGTGTTTGTAATGATGTTCACTGTAATGATGTAATTGTAATGATATTCTGTGTAATGATGTAATTGTAGTGGTGTCTACTGTAGGGCTGTGTTTGTAATGATGTTCACTGTAATGATGTAATTGTAATGATATTCTGTGTAATGATGTAATTGTAGTGGTGTCTACTGTAGGGCTGTGTTTGTAATGATGTTCACTGTAATGATGTAATTATAATGATATTCTGTGTAATGATGTAATTGTAGTGGTGTCTACTGTAGGGCTGTGTTTGTAATGATGTTCACTGTAATGATGTAATTGTAATGATATTCTGTGTAATGATGTAATTGTAGTGGTGTCTACTGTAGGGCTGTGTTTGTAATGATGTTCACTGTAATGATGTAATTGTAATGATATTCTGTGTAATGATGTAATTGTAGTGGTGTCTACTGTAGGGCTGTGTTTGTAATGATGTTCACTGTAATGATGTAATCGTAATGATATTCTGTGTAATGATGTAATTATAGTGATGTCTACTGTAGGGCTGTGTTTGTACTTTTGGCCACCAAAGGTCACTTCTTGCTATTGCATCACCTGCATTTAAATCCTATATAGCATGGTTTCTATGCTCTCTTGGTCGTGGAAGGCAATACGATTTTTGTTTGAGTTTGTATTTACCAATATTCTTTGTTCACATACAAATGAAAGATTCTCCTATACATATAATAGTTTGCAAATATTGCTCACAAAGCCTTTAATAAAACTTTTTGTTGGATCACCAAAATCAATGTCTGTCATGCTCCATCATCAGAATTAATGCCTGCCATGTTCCATCATCAAAATCAATGCCTGTCATGCCTAATCATCAAAATCAATGTCTGTCATGAGTGATGTAGCTTGGTATAGGCTATAAAGGCTTAGCCCCACCATTAAAACTGATTTGATTACAAGCTATATAAAAGAGAAGTTATTTAAAAAATATTATTGTAATTTTCTACTTGTTTCCGAACACATGGCGCTCAACTTAGACCGCTAGGACTAGGTCTATCTATATACGTATGCAAATATCCAATCGGTAGAGACCACTCTAAGGACTACCAAACCATTAGATCTAGCCAATAAAATGAAAGGTAGGCTGTAATTGCGTAAAGCCTTTTTCCCACATATCTTTCCATTGTAATCTTTATAGTATCGTTCTAGATAATGTAATACATGAACATGAAATAGAGAGAAGATTATCATCGATACTATGACTAAAATTGCTGGTATTGAGGCTGAAGCACCTTCATCCACAAAAATGTTTTTCAAAAGGGTGCTGGGTACCCTTGAGTATAATAGCACTCAACGCTTTTCATCGTGGTATCGTATGCTGATGCTGAATTTAAGCTGATAGGCACATGAGAGCGATAGGTTTTCAATGCTGGCCCAGTGACCTATTATATATATATATATATATATATATATATATATATATATATATATATATATATATATATATATATATATATATATATATATATATTTGTAACGTCTGGCTTTGCCTCAACGAAGGCGAACTCTTGGCGAGCGAGACAATGAAGGTAATAGTAAGCAGAAGAAGAAAAAAGGAGATGTTTCGGCCTCTCTCACATGATACATTATATAATCGAAAAGTCTGTCATGTCATAAATGTCTGTATCGTGTAGACTAGTTTTTTTATATTGTGATTTCTATCTGTACATTACGAACGGGCAACTGGAACAGTATTTTTGTTTGTTTTAATTTAGGTCTACATGTCTCTGACAGGCCTGGCTTCGCCACTGTCTGTCATGCTCCATCATCAAAATCAATGTCTGTCATGACCCAGCGTGAATCAATGTATGTCATGTTACATCATCAAAATCAATGTCTGTCATGTTACATCATCGAAATCAATATCTGTCATGTTACATCATCAACAACGATGTCTGTCATTCTCCATCATCAAAATTAATGCCTGTCATGTTTCATCATCAACACCAATGTCTTTCATTCTCCATCATCAAAATCAATGTCTGTCATGTTACATCGTCAAAATCAATGTCTGTCATGTTTCATCATCAACAACAATATCTTTCATTCTCCATCATCAAAATCAATGTCTGTCATGTTACATCGTCAAAATCAATGCCTGTCATGTTTCATCATCAACAACAATGTCTTTCATTCTCCATCATCAAAATCAATGTCTGTCATGTTACATCGTCAAAATCAATGAATGTCATGTTACGTTGCACCATCAAAATCAATGTCTGTCATGCTCCATCATCAACATCAATGTCTGTTATGTTCCATAATTAAAACCAAAATCTGTCATATTCCATAATTAAAATCAATATCTGTCATATTCCATCATTAAAATCAACGTCCGTCATATTTCATCATCAAAATCAACGTCTGTCGTGTTCCACAATGAAAAACCAATGTCTGTCATGTTTCAGCATTCTGATGATCCTTTAAAATTTTTTTTATATGCATGACGCTATGTTTAAAAAAATTTACTCTTATCTTTTTTCTCTTCAGGTGAAAAGGAAACGTATATGGTATCGGTGAGAACGTTTCTACCTGGTAAAATCCTAGGTGACAACACGCTGACCCAACCTCTGCTGTACGAACTGGGAGTGTACATGAAACGTCCACACGGCTTTAGAGGTACGACATCTTCCCACATGACCATAGTTTCTGCTCACTTCTCATTCTCTCCTTCCTAAAGTAAAGCCACCTTGAAGGCAGGCCGTTACGGCCCGTATAGTCGGAGCTTATCAATCGCGGTTTTAATAGCGTATAAACGTAAAGCGCAACGGGTGACAATAATCACTTTCCTTGCTGGCCAGGAGGTTAGTCTGACACACGGTTTTACTCTCCCAGCCTAGTGCTTGTACCCGTTTGCGCCTGGGTAGAGTGGTTGTGTGTGTGTGGGGGGGGTGTGTTAAGTGTCTTTCACACAGGATACACAACTTCGGACCTAACGTTTTGCTAGGATTCGAACTCGGGAAACTCATGATTCCCAGTCCGGTAGCCTAACAGCTCTGCCACCGGGGCCACGTTTCCTTCCTAGGAATAAAAACATGGAATAATAGTGATGCTCCCTTAGAAACAAAGAGAAGACAAATACAGAGGAAAAGACAGAAAAACAAATCTTGGGCGTCATTAAAATCGAACTCGCGGCCGCTGCGTCGGTATCCTTCGCCTCGCTATGAACAGAGAGCTCACTACCATCAAAGCTAACTACGCTCCTTTAAAGGGAGTTTCATTAACAAGGTCTTTCGTAAAAATTCAATCATGACTAGCAATTACATTCACTGACAGTTTCGTTCCACTTGTGTACCATATTTTCCAACTGTCTAAATCTAAAACCCTGTAGCATAATTTAGAAACAACTATTCAACACTGAAGAATGAATTAGTACACTACAATAACATAGCTCTAATATGCATATGGAGTAGATGTAGCAGACTTTTAAGTGTAAAGACATGCAATGAGACAAGGGGCATGTCGAAAATGACGAGGAAGAACATGGAATAATAGTACAGCCCCGTGGGAACAAGGCAAGACCAATACAGAAAAATAGACAGAAGCTAATTTAAGGGAGGAAAGGATGGAGCCAATCCAGATTGGAAACGTATAAAACAATACGTTTCGTTGCAACGTTTAACATGAGATTGGAGGTCTCTTGCTCATGTCTCTTGTTCATTTCTAAGAATCCATCGCTGCAGATGCCTCTATGGCAGCAACACATTGCTTTACATAAAAAGATGTATTCCGTAGTTCATCAACTGATTTTGCGTTGCTTCGCGCTGAGTAATCCAGATTTCTAATTCTCATGATATATACATTTTACTATACTGCTACTCCAATGACAATGAATGGTTTCTTGTTTAAACTGATAATAACTCAAACATTATAAAATGATATATACGAGTACTTCTGGTGCTTAAATAATATGAATATTATTACTAATGTTCTGATATTATAACCACCTTTTCTATATCTTGCTCTCACCTTCTAGTTCGTCTTCTTCTTCTTCTTTCCTCTTTTCAATTCAATTTTTGTTTCTAAAATGTATTTCTCTCCCTTCAAAATGCATTCTTGCTAGTACTGAGAAATCACCATCTATTCGTTTGCACACAGAGTTTCCACCAAGAGTTCTACGACACGTTTGACCCTTCATGGAGCCAAAACAACGTCAGTAACGTGAGATCGGTGGTTCACGCCGCCCGGATCTAGAGAAACGGAAAGTAGTGCTTGAGGTTTTGGACGCTTTCGAAGCCGACGTGTTGCCAAAGCGGAAGGAATTCCGTAAAGGTGAGTTCTTGGTTATCGGGATGGCTTATTCCGTAGGCTGTCGGAATAGGGATCATGCGGTCCCGAGTTCGAATCCTAGCAAAAGCTAGGTCGAACGTTGTGTTCTTTGGAAAATATATTTGACACGCACCCCCCTGCCCCCCCACCACACTGCCCAGGTGCAAATGAGTATAAGCAGTAGCTTGAGAGTAAAATCATGATTCAGACAAGCGTCCTGGCGAGCTAGGAAGATGATTATTGTCCCTTGTTCCCTTTACGCTATTGAAACCGGGAAAAGCTCCGACCTTGTAGACCGTATCGACCTAAAAGGAACTTTTATTTTATCTGTCTGACTTGCCAGTCATTGGAGAAGACGTTTGCTTGGTTTCGTCTATTAAGTCTGATTTGCTAGTCATTGATAACGACGTTTGCTTGCTTGTGTCTCTTAAGTCTGATTTGCCACTCATTGATGGCGATGTTTCCTTGCTTGTGTCTCTTAAGTCTGATTTGCCAGTCATTGATGGCGATGTTTTCTTGCTTGTGTCTCTTAAGTCTGATTGGCCAGTCATTGATGGCGATGTTTGCTTGCTTATGTCTCTTAAGTCTGATTTGCCAGTCATTGATGGCGATGTTTGCTTGCTTGTGTCTCTTAAGTCTGATTTGCCAGTCATTGATGGCGATGTTTGCTTGCTTGTGTCTCTTAAGTCTGATTTGCCAGTCATTGATGGCGATGTTTGCTTGCTTGTGTCTCTTAAGTCTGATTTGCCAGTCATTGATGGCGATGTTTTCTTGCTTGTGTCTCTTAAGTCTGATTTGCCAGTCATTGATGGCGAT
This sequence comes from Doris montereyensis, assembly GCA_037039925.1. Lineage (NCBI taxonomy): Eukaryota > Metazoa > Mollusca > Gastropoda > Nudibranchia > Dorididae > Doris > Doris montereyensis. Next base: position 204,376 of record JAXRKP010000094.1, on the reverse strand, counting down.
GTTTGCTTGCTTGTCTCTTAAATCTGATTGGCCAGTCATTGATGGCGATGTTTGCTTGTTTGTGTCTCTTAAGTCTGATTTGCCAGTCATTGATGGCAATGTTTGCTTGCTTGTGTCTCTTAAGTCTGATTTGCCAGTCATTGATAACGATGTTTGCTTGCCTGTGTCTCTTAAGTCTGATTTGCCAGTCATTGATGGCGATGTTTGCTGGCTCGTGTCTCTTAAATCTGATTTGCCAGTCATTGATGGCGATGTTTGCTTGCTTGTGCTTTTTAAGTCTGATTTGCCAGTCATTGATGAACAAGTTTGCTTGTGTCTCTTAAGTCTGATTTGCAAGTCATTGATGAACACGTTTGCTTGCTTCTGTCTTTTAAAGTCAAATTTGCCAGTCATTGATGACGACGTTTGCTTGCTCATATCTCGTAAGACTGATTTGCCAGTCATTGAAGAACGAATTTGTTTGTTTGTGTTTCTTAAGTCTGATTCCCCATTCATTGAAGAAGAAGTTTGTTTGTTTCTGTCTCTTAAGTCTGATTTGCCAGTCATAGATGAACAAGTTTGTTTGCTTCTGTTTCTTAAGTCTGAACATTTGCTTGCCTGTGTTTCTTAAATCTGATTTGCCATTCATTGATGAACACGTTTGCTTGCTTGTGTTTCTTAAATCTGATTTGCCAGTCATTGATGAAGAAGTCCATGCATCCTTCCGTCCGTCCATCCATCCATCCATCCATCCATCACCGTCCAGCAATAGCTAGCGTACAACCCACGTACCACGCCTACGTGGATGGTGAATACTTGTGCCTTGGGACACGACACTTCGCATTTCCTTTGCCATATACGAGTGTTACCATTACCAAGGTTGTCAGCCGTGCACACATTTGACTATTAGGCTAGGAATCTTGTGTTATTTGTATGTAACTTAACAACCATCGACACTATGACGACCATCATGCTGTGACACACTTATCTACCACTGTCGCAATGACATACAAATCCTTTTTCTCCTCTCTCTGATTTTCAGCACAAATCCATGGTGACCCGAACGAGCAAAATATCCTTGTAATCCCAGACGACACCACGGCTTCCGGTTTGGCCATTTCTGGTCTACTGGACTTCCAGGACACATCGAGAACTCACCCTATCTATGACCTGGCCATTCTCACGGCCTACATGATGATGGCGCCTGACACAGAGATTCCCCTTGGACGTGGCTGGCTTCCTATTGGCTGGATACACCCACAACGAGAGTTTGCAGCACGCGGAGATGACGTGCCTTCGGACCATCATCGCCTCCAGGATGGTCATGAGCCTGGTATACGGCGCTTACACATTCATGCAAAATCCTGACAACCCATACCTGATTACTACGGCGGCTAAAGGCTGGTCTGTGCTGACAGAGTTTTGGCTTACGGATAAAGAGAGCGTGGAACAACGATGGAATGAAATTATGGACACGTTTGACCCTTTCCAGAAAAAAGAACCATGAATGAACTGTACAGCAGATACTGAATACCTCATTATTTTTTATTGTTTATATTTTTTTGTTTGGGGAGGGGGTGGGGTGGGGAGGGGAGTGGGGGTGCTTCGAGTTTGTTGGTTTCACGTTGTATTTTTGTTTTTTCTTAATTCCAAAGGTGAATGTGCCAGTGTCCATGGAGGGAGTCCGGAGGACGTGAATAGCTTATCTTATAGACATAGTTTGATAAACTTGGAAAAATGAAATCTACATTTAAAAGTGTGTGAGTGTGTGCATGTGTGCGGGGTGTGGGGGTGGGGTGGGGGCGATGCACACACGTGTGTGTGTGTGTGTGTGTGTGTGTGTGTGTGTGTGTGTGTGAGGGATGTGGGTTCAAAGAAAAAGATAGATTTATGAATCGTTCTTCTTATGTCTCTTCTTGAATGGCACACTTTTAGATCTATTCCAAATTTCTAACGAGAAAGTCAAAGCTCTAGGTGTAATCTTCCTCAATTTTGTTGTCTGCAAACACGTTTCAGGTACACATAGATCTATTTATAATCTAGATATAGAGCTTATGGCAGGACACTTCTAGAATTATGTGAATTGCATCACGCAAAAGCAAACTATATCTATAATCCCCAATCTAAGACCAGATAGACCCTGAGTTTTTTTACGTTTCTGATTTTGTACTTTGCATGAGGTTTAGATTCTACCAATCTTTTAGAAAATATACACGTAGATCTAGAATTAATAATCGAAGGACATAATGAAGTACCAGATCTGTCTTGATATTGTTCTAGTTTTGTTAGATCTAGATCTAGAATTGTATGTTGATTTTAGATCAGCATCTACCTAGACTAACAGTCAAGTCTTAAGTATGTACTCGAAATGTTGTACGGTATCCATTTCCTTGATGACTGTTGGGCCAAGTAAGCTGGGGTACCGGTCGATTGCAAATCTTCGTTTATGTCGAGAAAAGTAGTCCGTCACCGTTGCTACGCAATGTGCCCCTCACAAAGGCGTTCAGAAATAACATCCGGTTTGTCCAACTTTATCGAACTTTTACTCTTCTTCTATAACAAGATTGATGTGTTATATTATATTGACGAATACCAAGCGCACTCTGGTGGATGTTTGCGTATAATACATTATATCATTACTATGTAATATTATGTTATTCGCAAAGCATGAAATCGGACATTCTATAGAACACCGAAATGAAGACGGCAAAGAAGGAAATAGTTTTATATAATAATAGTATACGTCATATTGCCTAGACATTCTGTAGAACGCTAAAATGAAGACGGCAAGGAAGGATATATGTTATATAATAATACTATACGTAATATTGCCTAGATGTTCTGTAGAACTTTGAGCGAAGACGGCAAAGTGGAAATTATTTAACATAACAATATTGTTATACATAGTGCCTAGACATTCTATAGAACGTCGAAACAAAAACAACAAAGGAAACATATTTAACATAACGATATTGTTATACATATTGCCTAGACATTCTAAGTCGAAACAAAAACAACAACATATTTAACATAACGATATTGTTATACATATTGCCTTTCTATAGAACGAATTTTAACATAGAATTGTTATATATATTGCTTGGAATTTTAAGATGCAATCAGGTGTTCATCAATTGTGCGCATGAGACCTTCAACTCGTATTTTAATCGTCATTTCCATGTGACCTTCAACAGGGTTAGGATGAGTTTTTGGATTAGGTAAGCGTAAGGGTACAGGCAAGGCTTCGACTTAGGCTTAGGGACAAGGGTAGAGTCAGATTACAGAAGGCTGTTCTATGTTTTATTTTCATACTCGTATATTGCTAGGTATTATGCCATTTAAAAAAAAAAAGGTTTTGTTTGGTTCCAACAGTTTTCTCTTGGATTATTCAACAAAAAGAAATATGTTTATGAATGTTATTTTATACGTTATCTAGGCGATGATCGTCATTCTTTATAATGCCTTGGCGATGTATATTATAATGCCTAGGCACTGTAAGTTGCAAATCAAAACACCAGTTCTATTTCACACTTCGTCTAATTTGTCTCGTCATGCTATATAATGCCTGGATTACATATTTTATCGTTACCCTATACCACATTATATAATAATATATTATGTAAATGTGTGAGTGATTTAAAAATAAAGTGCTAATACATATATTAGTTTTAATTTTACAATTTATCCTTTATGAAGTGCAATAACTATGATGAATGTAATGCCCCCATACATTGGATATCTTAAAATAAAGAATATATTTATGTATAATGTGTTGTTAGTATGATGAGCTTTGGGCTCGTCTGCTAGTGATTTCAGTATTTAATGCGAAAACAAAATTGACGTGCCATGTATTTATTTTTGAATCGATAATGCCAGTCATCAATAAAACAAAAAAAAATTCTCTAATTCATAACCAGATTCTTGTTACATTTTCTTTACACATCATAATCTTATGTTATCGCAAATACATCATATGTTTAAATACATTATGGCAAATACATCATACATTATGGCATTTACATCAAACGTTATGGTAAATATATCATATGTTTGGTAAATACATCATACGTTATGGCAAATATATCATATGTTATGGCAAATACATCATAAATTATGACAAATGCATCATACGTTATGGCAAATATATCATATGTTATGGCAAATACATCATAAATTATGGCAAATGCAACAAACGTAATGGCTAATACATCATACGTTACGGCAAATACATCAAATGTTATGGAAAATACATCTTACGTTATGGAAATGCATCACATATTATGGCAAATACATGATATGTTATGACAAATACATCATATGTTATGGCAAATACATCATAATTTAGGATAACACATCATACGTTATGGCAAATACATCGTACTATATTGAAAATGCATTACATGTTATGGTAAATACATCATACGTTATGGAAAATACACGATATGCTATGGCAAATATATCATACCTCATGGCAAATGCATCACATACTATGGAAAATACACCAAATTATGGTGAATACATCAATTCATTATGGAAATTACATCTTACGATAAACAAAATACATTTTAGGTTATGGAAAGTACATCACAGGTTATGGCATTTTATGGAAAATGCATCTTAAGTTATGGAAAGTACATCACAGGTTATGGCAAATGCATCATACATTATGGAAAATGCATCTTAAGTTATGGAAAGTACATCAGGTTTTATGGTGTATACATGCAAATTACATCTTATGAAGGTGCATCTTATGTTACAGAAAATACATCTTATGTTACAGAAAATACATCTTATGTTACAGAAAATACATCTTATGTTACAGAAAATACATATTATGCTACAGAAAGTACATCTTACATTATGGAAAGCATATTTTACGTTAGGAAAAGTACATCTTACGCCACGGACAGTACATTTCACGTCGTAAAAAGTACATCAGTATAGAACAAAATCTTACATTATTGAGAGTACATCATACGTTATGGAAAGTGCACCTTACGTTATAAAAAGTATATCATACGTTATGGAAAGTGCACATTACGTTATAGAAAGTATATCATACGTTATGGAAAGTGCACATTACATACGTTATAAAAGTATATCATACGTTATGGAAAGTGCACCTTACGTTATAAAAAGTATATCATACGTTATGGAAAGTGCACTTACGTTATAAAAAGTATATCATACGTTATGGAAAGTGCATCTTACGTTATAAAAAAGTATATCATACGTTATGGAAAGTGCACATTACGTTATAAAAAGTATATCATACGTTATGGAAAGTGCACATTACGTTATAAAAAGTACATCATACGTTATGGAAAGTGCACCTTACGTTATAAAAAGTACATCATACGTTATGGAAAGTGCACATTACGTTATAAAAAGTATATCATACGTTATGGAAAGTGCACATTACGTTATAAAAAGTATATCATACGTTATGGAAAGTGCACCTTACGTTATAGAAAGTATATCTTACGTTATTGAAATGACATTACAATATGGAAAGTAATCTTACTAGGGAAAGTACAACAAGCTTAGAGAAAGTAAATCTTACGTTATGGCAAGTACATCTTACGTTATGGAAAGTACATTTTACGTTATGGAAAGTACATCTTAATCATAGAAAGTTTATGGAAAGTAAATCTTACATTATTAAAGTACATCTTACATTATGGAAAGTACATCTTACATTATAGAAAGTAAATCTTACGTTATGGAAAGTAATCTTAGTATGGATCTTACATTATGGAAAGTACATCTTACATTATGGAAAGTAAATCTTTATAGAAAGTACATCTATTATGGAAAGTAAATCTTACATTATAGAAAGTATATCTTACGTTATGGAAAGTACATCTTACGTTATGGAAAGTACATCTTGCATTTATGGAAAGTATATCTTACGTTATAAAAAGTACATGTTACGTTATGAAAGTACATCTTATTTTATAGAAAGTACATCTTATCATTATAGAAAGTACATCTTACATTATAGAAAGTACATCTTACGTTACTGAAAGTACATCTTATTTTATAGAAAGTACATCCAACTTATCTTTTGTTATGGAAAGTACATCTTACATTATAGAAAATACATCTTACTTATGGAAAGTAAATCTTACATTATAGAAAGTACATGTACTTACGTTATAGAATGTACATCATATATGATGGAAAGTACATCTTACATTATAGAAAGTACATCTTACGTTATAGAAAGTACATCTTACATTATAGAAAGTACATCTTACATTATAGAATGTACATGTTACATTATGTGAAAGTTATTGAATGTACATCTTACATTATAGAAAGTGCATCTTAAGTTATTGAATGTGCATCTTACATTACGGAATGTGCATCTTAAGTTATTGAATATGCATCTTACATTACGGAATGTGCATCTTAAGTTATTGAATGTGCATCTTACATTACGGAATGTGCATCTTAAGTTATTGAATATGCATCTTACATTACGGAATGTGCATCTTAAGTTATTGAATATGCATCTTACATTACGGAATGTGCATCTTAAGTTATTGAATATGCATCTTACATTACGGAATGTGCATCTTAAGTTATTGAATATGCATCTTACATTATTGAATGTGCATCTTAAGTTATTGAATGTGCATCTTACATTATAGAATGTGCATCTTACATTATTGAATGTGCATCTTACATTACGGAATGTGCATCTTAAGTTATTGAATATGCATCTTACTGTTACGGAAAGTACATCTTATCTTACGTCTTATTGAATGTGCATCTTACGTTATAGAAAGTACATCTTACAATCTTACGTTATTGAAATGTGCATCTTGCATCTTATCATTACGGAAAGTATATCTTACATCATATAGAAAGTATCTTACAATATGGAATGTACATTACCTTATGGAAATGTGCATCTTACGTTATAGAAAGTACATCTTACAATACGGAAAGTACATCTTACCTTATGAAAATGTGCATCTTACGTTATAGAAAGTAAATGATAGGTTATGGAAAGTGTATCTTACGTTAACAAAATGCATCTTACCTTATCGAAAATTATTGATCTTACATTATGGAAAGTACATCTTACGTTATAGAATATACATCTTATTACGGAATGTGCAAGTTATTGAATCTTACATTATAGAAACGTGCATCTTACGTTATTGAATATGCATCTTAATGTTATGGAATGTGCATCTTAAGTTATTGAATGTGCATCTTACATTACGGAATGTGCATCTTACGATATTGAATATGCATCTTACATTACGGAATGTGCATCTTAAGTTATTGAATGTGCATCTTATGCTACGGAATGTGCATCTTAAGTTATTGAATATGCATCTTACATTACGGAATGTGCATCTTAAGTTATTGAATGTGCATCTTACATTACGGAATGTGCATCTTAAGTTATTGAATGTGCATCTTACATTATTGAATGTGCATCTTACATTATTGAATATGCATCTTACATTATTGAATGTGCATCTTAAGTTATTGAATATGCATCTTACATTACGGAATGTGCATCTTACCTTATTGAATGTGCATCTTACATTACGGAATGTGCATCTTAAGTTATTGAATATGCATCTTACCTTATCAATGTGCATCTTACGTTATTGAATATGCATCTAAAGTTATTGAATGTGCATCTTAAGTTATTGAATGTGCATCTTACATTACGGAATGTGCATCTTAAGTTATTGAATATGCATCTTACATTACGGAATGTGCATCTTTCTTATTGAATGTGCATCTTACATTACGGAATTGCATCTTAATTAAGTGTAATGGAATGTGCATCTTACATTACGTTCAACATCTTAATATTGAATGTGCATCTTACATTACGGAATGTGCATCTTACATTTACTTTACCATTATTGAATATGTATCTTCATGTTATAGAAAGTAGCATCTTACAATTGGACAGAAATTACGTCTTACCAACACAGTTATCAAATGTGCATCTTACATTTGTTATAGAAAGTACATCAAATGTATCAGAAATTAGCATCTTATCATTTGGAAAAAGTGTGCATCTTACGTTATAGAAAGTGTATCAACATTATCAACATAGCATCCTATCTTTGGACGATAAACAAGGTACAAACCTTATCGAAAATAAATCTTATTCAACAAAGTACATCAACATTATCAAAATATATCCTATCATTTGGACACAAAGTGTAGGAAATCACTATTTATTCAACACAGTGTATCAACATGTATCAACATAGCATTCTATCATTTGGACACAAAGTGTAGGAAACTGAAACACAGTGTATCAACATGTATCAACATAGCATTCTATCATTTGGACATGTGGAAACTCTTTTATTCAACACAGTGTATCAACATGTATCAACATAGCATCCTATCATTTGGACACAAAGTGTAGGAAACTGTTATTTATTCAACACAGTGTATCAACATGTATCAACATAGCATCCTATCATTTGGACATAAAGTGTAGGAAACTGCTCTTTATTCAACACAATGTATCAACATGTATCAACATAGCATCCTATCATTTGGACACAAAAAAATCACTATTTATTCAACACAGTGTATCAACATGTATCAACATAGCATCTATCATTTGGACACAAAGTCAACAACACAGTGTATCAACATGTATCAACATAGCATTCTATCATTTGGACACAAAGTGTAGGAAACTGCTCTTTATTCAACACAATGTATCAACATGTATCAACATAGCATTCTATCATTTGGACACAAAGTGTAGGAAACTGTTATTTATTCAACACAGTGTATCAACATGTATCAACATAGCATTCTATCATTTGGACACAAAGTATATGAACCACTATTTACTTAACGCAATGTATCAACAAGTATTAACATAGCATTCTATCATTTGGACACAAAGTATATGAACCACTATTTACTTAACGCAATGTATCAACAAGTATTAACATAGCATCCTATCATTTGGACACAAAGTATATGAACCACTATTTACTTAACGCAATGTATCAACAAGTATTAACATAGCATCCTATCATTTGGACACAAAGTATATGAACCACTATTTACTTAACGCAATGTATCAACAAGTATTAACATAGCATCCTATCATTTGCACAAAAGTATATGAACCACTATTTACTTAACGCAATGTATCAACAAGTATTAACATAGCATCCTATCATTTGGACACAAAGTATATGAACCGTGCAGATCAACAAGTATTAACATAGCATCCTATCATTTGCACACAAAGTGCAGACCACCGCTATTACTTAAGACAATATATCAACGTGTATCAACATAGCAGCATATCATTTACACACAAAGTGTAACAATACACTATTTACTTAAACAAGTGTGTAAACATGTATCAATATCGCATTCTATCATTTGCACACGAAGTGTAACGATTCGCTATTTACTTAACACACACACACACACACACACACACACACACACACACACACACAGGGGCAATTATATGTATTTATATAATATAGTATCCTTTCATTTTCACGCAACGCGTGACATTTGATTATTTAATCACACACACACGGTAATGATAATAGATAATGTAATATTATCATAATTTTGTGAAGAAAAAATAGCAGGCTGGTGTTATCTTATACACATAGCTCCATACGTCTTCTCGTATTACTACAACTGTAACAATAAGGAGATACTCACAGGGGCGGATTTAGCCTGAAACAACTAGAGGGACACTTTAATGTACGGGTAGGCCTAATAAAAAGGAATTACAAACCAACGAATATGACGTCACAAGCACTTTCTTTTCCTTTATGTGTAGAAGAATTGACCTCGTTTGGTCTTCAATGATGCAAATCAATTAAAGCATTGAGTCGATCCTGTCCCCTAATGTCTCAGATGTATGTTGTTATTCGTTTGTAATATAATATTTGACAGCATTGACCGTATGGGTTTAACTACCAATTGATACTTCTTATTAATCTTAACCTTTTCTTTCAAATGGTTCATGTCTGCGTGACCATTTATTTGTGACCTTGCATTAGTGTCCCTAACCATTATCACCCGCTTCATTTTTAAAGCCTTCTCTGTGATCTACATTGGGTTCTCATTATGTATTGAGGGGTGATCAGCTCTTGAGGATATAAACGCAAAATGCCCCCCTCTAAAAATAGACTCACTCTCACATCTCGCTTGGTGTGTCCTGTAGTCTGTCCTGTCGCATCACGTGATACCGCTCATATGCTTTGTCTTACTACTAGTACTACTACTACTACTACAGTACTAGATCTATCTACGAAAACCAGCACTGAAGGTTTCAGGACCTTCAATAAATTCATATTATTTTCATTCTAGAGTTATATGAAGATGTACTTAAGGGGGGCGGGGGGGGGGGGGGGGTTCCTTACCATAAATGGGACACAACTCTTTTATTGCACAACTCGATGGAGCAGTTCATTTTCTTGACATTCATACCATAACAAAGGCTCAGTATCGTTTCTTTCATTTTATACGATTTTTTGTAGAAATGATACCGGCCTAACCTTCAACACATCGGCTGTACCATAAAAGCGGAAATTTTATTTAAAGTATAAGCCATTGGTACTCATTTTAGTTACTACAAAGTACGCTATCTGAAGAATCTACTTTTGATGAATTGTTGTCAATATTATTTAAGATCGGCCGAATATTACGCGAAACATTCCCCGCACTTGTTATAATAATAAAAAATCCATACCGACATGAGTATAAGGGATCTGGAGCAGTTGAAATAGGGTCGATCTGAAGTATTTGATTACCTCTCATGATTGTATGATGTTTTAAAGTATTATATTATTCCTTTATAGGTTTCATCTACGAAAATACATTAAAATAACGATAAAAAATGTTAAAAATACGATTTTCTCAAAAGAGTACTCTTTGATAGTGGCGATCTACTTTTTTAAATTTATTGTCCGATTGCCCCAAATTTGGTATATCACATCTATCAAATAAATAAACAGTTCATCCAGGAGCGTTTTTTGAGATCTATTCAAAATTTTGCAAAACGAATTTTGTTGTGATTAAATTTGCCAAAACTTGGAAAGGTTGCAATATGCATTTTCAAAAACTTCATGAAATAAAAACGGTTTTATTTATCCAAAAAGGCATCTGGGTGCCGCTAGATATTGAATCAAATACCGTGTATGCAATGTTATAGTCAAATTTTGTTTATAACTGAAAAAGCCTATTTGAAATGAAGTTGTTGTTATTTTCGCAATGAAAATCCAAGATGGCGGTGTTCCAATGGCAAGCATATGATTTAAAAAAAATTAAAAAAATCAATTTCAGCTAATTTAGACATACCAAGTACAATGGTAGTGGTTACAAATTGTCTATATCAATTAATTAAAAAAAACATATTCCATGGGGATCGAACCCACGACCTCTGCGTTGGGACCTGGGGCTACCTATACCTGAGATTTCCTAGGTTGGGACCCATCTCCCCGCCATGAGAAGAAAGCGTGCTACTAACTGAGTTAACTACACGATATGGCCCTTGCCTCACTGTTTGTCTTGTCTTCCTTTATCATGATTTGACAGATTCCGAGCAAAGGCTTTCATTTGTAGGGACTTACCATGACCATGATGTCTTAAAGTATTAAATACAATTAATTTTAAGAAAAAAAAAAAAACTCATAGAAAACATAAACAAAACAAAACCGAACAACAATAGACTTTTGCAAAAATTTATTTCCTTTTGTTTTTTTTTTATACAGAAAGCAGTGATTGTTTTGTGTGTGTGTGCGTGTGTGTGTGTGTGTGTGTGTGTGTTTACATTTCGGTTATCTCTTAAGCTACTGAACCAGTATTCACTCTTATCCTCATCTTGCCCCCCCCCTCACCCGCATTAGTAAGTAAAAAAAATACCATCTTTTCAAAACAATATTCCCTCTTTGATATTGAGCTTACACGTTTTCACATTGCTTGGCACAGCAAGCTCTTCCCGCATTCTCAGAAAGCACTACTATGGAGACATTTAAACTTCTGACTCATACATATTTATAATCTCGTACAATCTCGTCCCATCTCATTTCAACGTCATCCTTAGGGGTCAACAAAACTTGGTCAACGCAGACCAGCCTACCTGTGCAGTGGTCAGCACATAGGTGTTGGTGGGATTCTGGGAGTGCACAAAGGCGCCGTACGTAAGGCTCATAGCCATCCTGGCCGCTATGAGCGCGCGGAAACAGCGGCGTTCTGACGTGTTGAGCTGCTGCTCCTTGCCAGTGTAGCCAGCCAGAACGTAGCCTGCCGTGTCTACAGGCGTGACGTCAGTCTTGGTGTGCATCATCATGTAGGCTGCCATGGCCGCTACGTCGTAGATGTGATAGGCCATGGACGATTCCTGGTAGTCTAGCACGCCACTGATAGCTAGACCTGAAGGGCTCTGAGAGTCTGGGATGACTAGGATGTTCTGTTCATTTGGGTCTGCATGAATTTGACCTGATTGATGGATGAACACATTAATATCGTATTTTGAAGGCCAACAAACTGGGGCACAAAATAATATGCAATACATTTTAACAAACATAATGATAGACTCAATTTGCACTAATAATTCGTGGTCCTTCTTTGGCAAAATCACATTTTTCAATGCCCAATCTTTGGATCGTCACAAGTATTAAAGCCAAGACAGGATATTCTTATTGACACGCAAGTATCGTTACTGTTACTGTACTAAATGCTGACATTGTTCAATAGATGATGTTCGTCAAATTAGCAAGTATGTTTAGTGACAAGGTACTGTTTCCCTACTTCTTGATTACCCCGAGATCACCGCCACGGTGGACAAGATTACTTCAAAATCAATAGAAATTTACTGATGGACGCATGGCAGTAGTATTACAACAGTTTAGATAGTTCGTTGTGGCGTCGGTACGTGAGTGGTTAGGCTGCCAGATTCGGAATCACGAGGTCCCAGGTTCGAATCTTGTCATAGCTACTTCAGACCCAATGTGTTCCTTTCCCCCACAGGTACAAATGGGTACAAACACTAGCTTGGGAGTAACCTGCGTTAGATTAGCGTCCAGTCTAGGAGGTGGATCTTATCCCGTGTTCCGCTTCACGCTATAGAAAAAGGGATAACCCCCGGCCCTAAGAGCCATAATTGTCTTGAATGAACTCCAATAGTTTTAGATAGTTCCCACAAACGAAAATAAAGAGAGATATTAACACAATAATTGCACGACAGACAGATAATCGCTACTACAAGTCAAATCCACAACACTGAACATTTCACCTTTACGGAAATCTTTCATCATTGGTTGAACTTGTGTTTCAAACGAGTCTAGAATTTCATCGACAATTTCCCGTTGCTTTGTGTCCTGAATGATGTGTACAACTTCACGAACCCTCAATGCGTTGTTCAGACTCCACAGACAGTCATACGTGTCATAAAACTCACACTTGAAGTCCTATGATTAGCCGAGAGAAATACAAAACAAAACGAATGAAAGTTATTGATCTTGGAGTCATTTTGAGTTTGGGGACTTTTTGGTTTTTTTTTTTTTATCATTGAGGATGACTACGGGTTCATTTTTTTTAACAATTTGAGGTGAGCATTTCTGTAAGAGTGGCGTCAGTGGCCGAGCGGTTAGGCTGCGGGACTGGGGATCATGAGGTCCCAGGTTCGAATCCTAGCAAAGTTAGCTAGGCCCGGCGTTCATTAGGAAAGAATTTAACACGCATTTTCTCCATTTTTCCCAGGCGCAAAAAGTGTACAAGCACTAGCTTAGGAGTAGCAACCTGCGTCAGACTAATGTCTTGGCCCGGAGGTGATTATTATTACCTGTTCCGATTCAAGCTATTGAAACCGGGATAATCTCTGGCTTAAACGGTCGTAACGACCTTGAAGGAACAGTTTACAATTCAAAACAAAACAACTATTCGAACGGTATTGATTCTTTTTATATTGCCATTGATAAAGAGCTCTATATCTTAAAATAGTTTTAAGCTGAATGAATCGGCAATATAATTATTGATTATTGTATGTCAATCATTTTTAACCTGCATTAAGATATATGGGGCGTTTAAACGTCAATGACCTACTAGTCTTTGACACGATAACAGGATGATACAACGTGCTATTTGGCAAAAAGCGATAACAGGATGATACAACGTGCTAATTGGCGAAAAGCGATAACAGGATGATACAACGTGCTAATTGGCGAAAAGCGATAACAGGATGAAACAACGTGCTAATTGGCGAAAAAGCGATAAGATAAACATGATTCTGTTTCGATGATTCACCGTGAGTTTGAAAAATTGAATCTACTTAACTCATTTTAAAGTTGTCGTTACGATACTAGTATCGACTATTATTATTATTATTATTATTATTATTATTATTATTATTATTATTATTATTATTATTATTATTATTATTATTATTATTATTATTATTATTATTATTATTATTATTATTATTATTATTATTATTATTATTATTATTATTATTATTATTATTATTATTATTATTATTATTATTATTATTATTATTATTATTATTATTATTATTATTATTATTATTGTTATTATTATTATTATTATTATTATTTTTTTTATTATTTTTATTATTATTATTATTATTATAATTATTATTATTATTATTATTATTATTATTATTATTATTATTATTATTATTATTATTATTATTATTATTATTATTATTATTATTATTATGATTATTATTATTATGATTATTATTATTATTATGATTATTATTATTATTATTATTAGATTATTATAATTTTTATTATTATTATTATTATTATTATTTTTTATTATTATTATTATTATTATTATTATTATTATTATTATTATTATTATTATTATTATTATTATTATTATTATTATTATTATTAGTATTATTATTATTACTATTATTTTTCTTATTATTATTACACAACCGATAGATCATGTCCAAGTCCACGGCATCAGCGTTCCCATCGATCGTTGATAATTCGAACAATGAACATGATGATAGCTGGTTAGCACATTGTCTCTGTTCGAAAAGTTTGAAATAAATGAATTTTTTATCGCTTACATGAAACGTTATACATTATACAGATACTATTTTTAAAGAAAAATAATGCCAAGACTGTTGATGAAACAAATTAGTCGATCGTATCAGACACTAAAAATCCCAATGGTGCAAGCGTTAACTCATTTGACGTCAAAGCATCTTAAATACTTGATTCAGGGACAATCCCAATCAGGAAATTGAGCCACACAAAGAAGAAGGATCTAGCACCTGATTATGGAAAGACACACACATGATACACACACACACACACACACACACACACACACACACACACAACACTAAGCGGCCACCTAGACTAAATGTTGGTTCATCGTCTAAATCAGGTCTAGCCTACGCCCTTGCTTTTGGATTTCATTTTCCTCTAACATTTCTTACGGTGTGCAGTCTTCTGTGTATTTCACTTTCATGTAATTGAAGATTTCGCATTTCCTCTTGCGTAAATTCTTCTTACTTCCCGTTTTATTTTAACTTTTAACGCGCACGCAAATCTAACATCGCTGATAAGGACTTGTCCACGTCTTGTGCGGCTGAGGATTTGGAGAAGAAAACAAGCCTAGAGGAAAAACATTTTGTATGAGGAGAAAACATAGATTTGTATCAAAGCTCTCTGTCTCATGAGGAAAAACATAGATTTGTATAAACCTCTTTGTCTCATGAGGAGAAATCATTGGTTTGTATCAAGCCTTTCTGTCTCATGAGGAAAAAAAACATAGATTGTATAAAACTCTCTGTCTCATGATGAGAAATCATTCATTTGTATCAAGCCTTTCTGTCTCATGAGGAGAAAATATAGATTTGTATCAAGACTCTCTATCTCATGAAGAAAAACATAGATTTGTATCAAACCTCTCTGTCTAGTGAGGAAAAACAAATTTGTATTAGGCCTAAATGTCTCATGAGCAGACAACATAGATGTGTGTCAAGCCACTGTCTCATGAGAAGAAAACATAGATTTGTATCACATCCCTCTGTCTCGTGAGGAGAAAACATAAATTTATATCAGGCCTAAATGTCTCATGAGCAGACAACATAGATGTGTGTCAAGCCACTGTCTCATGAGCAGACAACACAGATGTGTGTTAATCCACTGTCTCATGAGGAGAAAACACATGTTTGTATCACATCCCTCTATCTCGTGAGGAGAAAAACATAGTTTTGTATCAAGCATCTCTGTCTCATGAGCAGACAACACACATTTGTATTAAGCATATCTGTCTCGTGAGCAGAAAACATAGATTTGTATTAAGCGTATTTGCTTCATGAGCAGACAACATAGATGCGTGTCAAGCTTCTGTCTCATGAGGAGAAACATAGATTTGTATCAAACCTCTCTGTCACATGAGGAAAAAACATAGATTTATATAAAACTCGTCTGTCTCATGAGCAGACAACATAGATTTGTATCAAACCTCTCTGTCTCGTGAGCAGAAAACATAGATTTGTATCAAACGTCTCTGTCTCATGAGGAGAAAACATATATTTGTATCAAGCCTCCGTCTCATGAGCAGACAATATATATATGTGCCAAGCCTCTGTTTCATGAGGAGAAAGCATAAATTTGTGTCAAAGCTTTCTGTCTCACGAGGAGAGAACATAGATTTGTATTAAACGTCTCTGTCTCACGAGGAGAAAACATAGATTTGTATTAAACGTCTCTGTCTCATAAGGAGAAAACATGGATTTGTATGAAGCCTCTCTGTCTCACGAGGAGAAAAGATAGATTTGTATCAAACCTGTCTGTCTCATGAAGAGAAAACATAGATTTGTATCAAACGTCTCTGTCTCACGAGGAGAAAACATAGATTTGTATCAAACCTTTCTGTCTCATGAGGAGACACATAGATTCTGTCTCTCATGAGGAGAAAACATAGATTTGTATCAAACCTTTCTGTCTCATGAGGAGAAAACATAGATTTGTATCAAACCTTTCTGTCTCATGAGGAGAAAACATAGATTTGTATCAAACCTTTCTGCCTCAGTGGCAAGATAAATGGATATCATTGTTAATGCTATTACGGCATGACGACGTAGACTAGCGGGTAAAATGCGTTGAGCTGTGACCCATAGGCACTGTGTTTGAGCCCAACTTCAGGCATTTCGTTTTTTTCCCCTTGGGCGAGCAAATTTACCATCGCATTCGCTCTGTTTTTACAACATGGGTGACTCATGTGTTGCATTGAACGTAAGCTTGATGATAGTCTATAGTATTATTCCTTTCCCTAAAGAAATCAGAATGCACAGCGCTACACCTTTAGATACCCGTCCAGGCGTCACTAACTGTTTGTTTTTGTTTTTGTTTTTGTTTTTGTTTTTGTTTTGTCTTTTTTTTATATAACGAGGAGCACAGTACTAATTCGGTACGGCACACGGTTCAGTTTCAACGTTTTTAATAACAAAGGAGAACACTCCAGATACCTTCATGGTGAAATTGATGTGAGCAACAACAACAACAACAACAACAACAACAACAACAAAAAAAGCAACAATAAAATACCCAAACAAGAACATGATACACTTAGCGGGAGTTGTCAATGTATCCATATCGAGGTCTATAGTGAAAAGTGCAGAGTACAATGTCATGCAATGGCCGGTAAGATAAATCACATTTCTCAAAGCCTTATCACAGTTTTTGTAAGAGAAAAGTATAATAATAAAAAAACCCATCGAAACAAAATAAGTAGTTATATATGACGGGGAAAATAACCGAAAGATACAGCGGGTGTTAATATGAACGAGTGTAATTGTTTCCCTTTAACCTGACCTGAAATGACTTGTCACCCAAATGGTCAAAACGAAGGTGTAGACGTTGTATAGATGACCAGTCACCCAAAGAGTCAGAACTTAAGTGTAGACGCTATATAGGTGACCAGTCACCCAAAGAGTCAGAACTTAAGTGTAGACGCTATATAGGTGACCAGTCACCCAAAGAGTCAGAACTTAAGTGTAGACGCTATTTAGGTGACCAGTCACCCAAAGAGTCAAACACTGTAGACTTCCTATAGGTGATGGTCACCCAAAGAGAACTTAAGTGTAGACTATATACTAACCTGTCACTAAATTCAAAACTTAAGTGTAGACTATATAGGTGACATGTCATGGTATTCAAACACTGGACTTCCTATACTATGGTATTCAAACACTAGACTTCCCATACTATGGTATTCAAACACTAGACTTCCTATACTATGGTATTCAAACACTAGACTTCCCATACTATGGTATTCAAACACTAGACTTTCCATACAATGGTATTTAAACACTAGACTTCCCATACAATGATATTCAAACACTAGACTTCCTATACTATGATATTCAAACACTAGACTTCCCATACAATGATATTCAAACACTAGACTTCCCATACATTGATATTCAAACACTAGACTTCCCATGACATTCAAACACTAGACTTCCCATTCAATGGTATTCAAATAGACTTCCCATACTATGGTATTCAAACACTAGACTTCCCATACAATGATATTCAAATAGTAGACTTCAGATACTTCAAACACTAGACTTCCATACAATGATAAACACTAGACTTCCCATACTATGGCATTCAAACACTAGACTTCCCATACTATGGCATTCAAACACTAGACTTCCCATACAATGGCATTCAAACACTAGACTTCCCATACTATGGTATTCAAACACTAGACTTCCCATACTATGGTATTCAAACACTAGACTTCCCATACTATGGTATTCAAACACTAGACTTCCCATACATTGGTATTCAAACACTAGACTTCCCATACAATGATATTCAAACACTAGACTTCCTATACAATGATATTCAAACACTAGACTTCCCATACAATGATATTTAAACACTAGACTTCCCATACAATGATATTCAAACACTAGACTTCCATACTATACTATGATATTTTTAAACACTAGACTTCCCATACAATGGTATTTAAACACTAGACTTCCCATACAATGATATTTAAACACTAGACTTCCCATACAATGGTATTCAAACACTAGACTTCCCATACAATGGTATTTAAACAAACTTCCCATACAATGATATTTAAACACTAGACTTCACATACAATGATATTCAAATAGTAGACTTCAAACACAAACACTAGACTTCCCATACTTGGCATTCAAACATAGACAATGGTATTCAAACACTAGACTTCCCATACAATGATATTCAAACACTAGACTTCCCATACAATGATATTCAATACAAACACTGACTTCCCATACAATGGCATTCAAACACTAGACTTCCCATACTATGGCATTCAAACACTAGACTTCCCATACTATGGTATTCAAACACTAGACTTCCATACTATGGTATTCAAACACTAGACTTCCTATACAATGGTATTCAAACACTAGACTTCCTATACAATGGTATTCAAACACTAGACTTCCCATACAATGATATTCAAACACTAGACTTCCTATACTATGGTATTCAAACACTAGACTTCCTATACAATGGCATTCAAACACTAGACTTCACATACAATGGTATTCAAACACTAGACTTCCCATACAATGATATTCAAACACTAGACTTCCCATACAATGATATTTAAACACTAGACTTCCCATACAATGGTATTCAAACACTAGACTTCCTATACTATGGACTATTCAAACACTAGACTTCACATACAATGATATTCAAACAATGGTATTTGAACACTAGACTTCCCATACAATGGCATTCAAACACTAGACTTCACATACAATGATATTCAAACACTAGACTTCCTATACTATATTCAAACACTAGACTATACTATGATATTCAAACACTAGACTTCCTATACAATGGTCTTCAAACAGTAGACTTCACATACAATGGTATTCAAACACTAGACTTCCTATACTATACTATGGTATTCAAACACTAGACTTCACATACAATGGTATTCAAACACTAGACTTCCCATACAATGATATTCAAACACTAGACTTCCCATACAATGGTATTTAAACAAACTTCCCATACTAGATTTAAACACTTTCACATACAATGATATTCAAACACTAGACTTCCCATACAATGGTATTCAAACACTAGACTTCCCATACAATGGTATTCAAACACTAGACTTCCTATACTATACATTCATGACTTCACATACAATGTATTCAAACTTCCCATACTACGGACTTCCTATGGTATTCAAACACTACTATATGGTATTCAAACACTAGACTTCCCATACAATGGTATTCAAACACTAGACTTCCCATACATTGGTATTCATAGACTTCCCATACAATGTATTCAAACACTAGACTTCCCATACATTGGTATTCAAACACTAGACTTCCCATACAATGGTATTCAAACACTAGACTTCACATACAATGATATTCAAACACTAGACTTCCTATACTATACAAACACTACACTTCACATACAATGGTATTCAAACAGTAGACTTCACATACAATGGTATTCAAACACTAGACTTCCCATACATTGATATTCAAACACTAGACTTCCTATACTAATGGTATTCAAACACTAGACTTCACTATACTATGGTATTTAAACACTAGACTTCCCATACATGGTATTCAAACACTAGACTTCACATACTATGGCATTCATGACTTCCCATACATTGGTATTCAAACACTAGACTTCACATACAATGGTTCATTCAAACACTAGACTTCCCATACATTGATATTCAAACACTAGACTTCACATACTATGGTATTCAAACACTAGACTTCACATACTATGACATTCAAACACTAGACTTCCTATACTATGGCATTCAAACACTAGACTTCCCATACAATGGTATTCAAACACTAGACTTCCTATACTATGGTATTCAAACACTAGACTTCACATACAATGGCATTCAAACACTAGACTTCACATACAATGGTATTCAAACACTAGACTTCCCATACAATGGTATTCAAACACTAGACTTCACATACAATGGCATTCAAACACTAGACTTCCCATACATTGGTATTCAAACACTAGACTTCCTATACTATGATATTCAAACACTAGACTTCCTATACTATGGTATTCAAACACTAGACTTCCCATACAATGGTATTCAAACACTAGACTTCCTATACTATGATATTCAAACACTAGACTTCCTATACTATGGTATTCAAACACTAGACTTCCTATACTATGATATTCAAACACTAGACTTCCTATACTATGGCATTCAAACACTAGACTTCACATACAATGGCATTCAAACACTAGACTTCCTATACAATGGTATTCAAACACTAGACTTCCCATACAATGGTATTCAAACACTAGACTTCCCATACAATGATATTCAAACACTAGACTTCACATACTATGGTATTCAAACACTAGACTTCCTATACTATGGTATTCAAACACTAGACTTCACATACCATATTCAAACCATCAACTTCCCATACAATGGTATTCAAACTCTTGACTTTCCATACAAATATATTCAAACTCTCGACTTTCCATACAAATATATTCAAACTCTCGACTTCCCATACAATGGTATTCAAACTCTTGACTTTCCATACAAATGTATTCATACTCTCGACTTTTCATACTATGATATTCAAACTCTCGACTTTCCATACAAATGTATTCAAATTCTGAACTTCCCCTTTTATGACATTCAAACTCTGAACTTCCCTTTTACGATATTTAAACTATGAACTTCCCATACTATGATATTCAAACTAGGGATTTCCCACACAATGGTTTTGAAACTCTGGATTTTCCACACAATGGTATTCAAACTCTGGACTTCCAGCCAAAAAACCCCAAAACAACCCAGTAGTACTCTCCATCCTTTCGCGAAATGACTTTACCTGAAATACTTTCGGTTTTACTTCCACAAAGTCGCAGCAAATGGCATACTGGTCGACAATAATTTTGTAGCAATTAAAAAAAAAAACAACCCACCATAGAATGTCTGAATGCGAGTTTTGTTTGTATAGTGACAATACAACTGTCTACGATCGAGTGAATTTTATCCATTTTTCCATCCCCCCAACTCACTCCGCTTTGGGTAGCCGTGTTTCAAATGTCTAGATAGAGCTTTGTTTGTGGCTTTGCAAAATTGTATCATGTGACCAAGTCAATTTTCTCACCCGAGATCAATAGAATTAGCTTATCTTATCTTATATGTAACTCACCAAAAGAGCTTTGTCGTAGTCAGCGAGAAAAGCCCCAATTTGGTAAAGTAAAGGAGGCGTCAATGTGTGTTTAGCCACGATCTCACCAGCTAAAAACGTCCTGACTGACACAATGCACTTGCACATCAAACCTGGTCAAGTTAAGAACAGAGACAGAATTCTTCCCTAGTCAAATCAAAGACAGTAAAGACGAACAGTCATAATAATATGATAAGAAAGCTTTCAAGAACGTTTTGTTTTCATGATTGAGGAAAGCGATAATGAAATACAATTTAATTGAAGAATGTGAGCAGAATGTTAAAAGCATTATGGATAATTAAGAACGAAGGATTACAATTGACTAGAGCGTAATAAGAGGGATGGGGGCCAAGTTAATGTTGGTGTGGCATAACGAGGTGAGGAATACAGTTATGATTTGATTTGGTTTTCATATTAATTTACTCACGTCTACAACTAAAATCATCTCGGGGGGGGGGAGGGGGGGGCGTTGGGTAGGATTTTGTTTTTAAAATCTTGTCCGGACTGCCCTGTAAACAGCCAATGGGGTTTTTGACGTGAACAAAGTATTGTGATTTGTACATGGGACCTCCTGTTTATCGGCCGTGTCTGATGGGACTAGGTGTCGATCCACCTACCTGGACTAGGAAGGGAGGATTTACTCGAAAAAACCCACGAGAAAATGTTTGAACTTTCGGGCCTTGAGCCCACGACCTTCTGATTGAGAAGCCAACACTTTGTCTCCGGACTGCCGAGTACCCGAACATTTGTCAGTTAACATTATTTATAAAAAATGTGTCAAGGGATAATAAAAAGAATGGTACAAGTGCTGAAGTGTGTGCCAAATGACATAAGAATAGCTCTAGAGGTAGAATTAGGAAATTGAAACCGGAAAGGGCAATGCATGAATTATGCTACTCAAAATTCACAAACAGGCAAATATAGGAACAGACGCATACCAGAGGAATAGCTGCGATAAAGAGAGATAGATATAGATAGATAGATGGGTGGAAAGATAGATAGATATATAAATAGATATATAGCTAGACAGATAGACAGAGAGAGAGAGAGAGAGAGAGAGAGAGAGAGAGAGAGAGAGAGAGAGAGAGAGAGAGAGAGAGAGAGAGAGAGAGAGAGAGAGAGAGAGAGAGAGAGAGAGAGAGAGAGAGACAGACAGACAGACAGACAGAGACAGACAGACAGAGATAGAGAGAGACAGACAGACAGACAGACAGACAGACAGACAGACAGACAGACAGACAGACAGACACATAGACAGACAGACAGAGAGACAGAGAGAGAGAGAGAGACAGACAGACAGACAGACAGACAGATAGACAGAGAGAGAGAGAGAGACAGAGACAGAGACAGAGACAGAGAGAGAGAGAGAGAGAGAGAGAGAGAGAGAGAGAGAGAGAGAGAGGAGAGAGAGGAGAGAGAGAGAGAGAGAGAGAGAGAGAGAGAGAGAGAGAGAGAGAGAGAGAGAGAGAGAGAGAGAGAGAGAGAGAGAGAGAGAGAGAGAGAGAGAGAGAGAGAGAGAGAGAGAGAGAGAGAGAGAGAGAGAGAGAGAGAGAGAGAGAGAGAGAGAGAGAGAGAGAGAGAGAGAGAGAGAGAGAGAGAGAGAGAGAGAGAGAGAGAGAGAGAGAGAGAGAGAGAGAGAGAGAGAGAGAGAGAGAGAGAGAGAGAGAGAGAGAGAGAGAGAGAGAGAGAGAGAGAGAGAGAGAGAGAGAGAGAGAGAGAGAGAGAGAGAGAGAGAGAGAGAGAGAGAGAGAGAGAGAGAGAGAGAGAGAGAATGAATGAATGACACAGTCAGACAGAAAGACAGACGGACGGAAAGTCAGAAATAGACACACAAAAAAGGAAGACAAATAGACAGACAGGGATATTGAAGCATAAAACAGGTCAAGCTAAAATGCTACATCAGCCTGTGATGGATACATAAAACTCGTCAGTATTTGGATGAAGAAACAATCAAAGTGTTGATTCTTACATTTGTCATCAGTCATCTCAACTACTGCAATGGCCTACTATATAACATCCAATCTGGCCAGAT
This sequence comes from Doris montereyensis, assembly GCA_037039925.1. Classification (NCBI taxonomy): domain Eukaryota; kingdom Metazoa; phylum Mollusca; class Gastropoda; order Nudibranchia; family Dorididae; genus Doris; species Doris montereyensis. Next base: position 180,098 of record JAXRKP010000094.1, on the reverse strand, counting down.
AAAGGATCTCCAACAAATCCGAAATTAATGCGCCCGTGTTGTCACCAGGACAAGAACCAAAGATCACATCACGCCAGTTTTAAAAGACCTTCACTGGCTTCCAGTTCACAAACGCATCGAATTTAAGATTGCTTGCACGGTTTACAACTCACTACATGGAACAGCTCCAGAATATCTGTCTGAACTGTTACTGGTATACCAGCCACCCCATCCACTGAGGTCTGGGAATAAATCCCTCTTTACCTCACCCATTCCAAATACGAAATTAGGCATGAAAGCCTTCTCATTCAATGGTCCCATGGTCTCGAACTCTCTGCCAGCGATCATCAAGAACAACCCTAACACCCTTTCCTTCAATCAACAGTTGAAAACATATTATTTTCGAGAGATTTATTTCTGATGTTGTTGTCAAATTTTATTAACTCTTTCTTGTATTTCTTTGATATTGTAAAGCGCCTAGAGCATCTCGATGTATGGACGCTATAGAAAACTCCATATTATTATTATTATTATTATTATTATTATTATTATTATTATTATTATTATTATTATTATTATTATTATTATTATTATTATTATTATTATTATTATTAATATTATTATTATTATAAACAGGGTATCCGACAGAGGGGGAAATGGAATATACATAAATCAATTGCTCTTTGTTGGCGCTCTTTCAGGCCTGAAATAAATAACCATACGACATGTCATCAGAATTGACAGAACACAACAGCAAAGATCTAGAACAAGAAGACTAACACTAAAGAAGAACTATTTTAATGTACTAAATGCTCAACATGTTGGAACAACCCAATGTATTGCTGTTATCTCGAAATAAATTGAAAGGTCTTCAATTTTTGATATTATGATAACATTATTCTTTTTATTTTAATACAAATATTATGATTTGTAATCTTGACGACCGTTGATGAACGACTAGCTGTCACACTGAGCCTTATTGAGCGCTTTATAGCAAACGTGGTCGCTTTCTTTGTTTATTTTTGGTGTGGGTTGTTTTTGTTTTCGTTTTTGTTTGTTGTTTCTTTCTTTCTTTTTTAGTTCCCATTCTACCTTCCGGTGTATAGGTTTTAGATGCCCGAAATGATCTTTCTCCGGGTTGCCCTGTCCTGAAATTTTCTGTTTCCTTCCGTTAAAATTAAATTTCTTTTCGTTAATGCCTCTTTTATATCTTCTTCCCACTTTCTCCGAGGTCTGCCTTTCGGTCTTTTACCTTGAGTTTTAGCACTGTATACTAATTTAGCTATTCTATGGTCATTCATTCTGATAACATGCCCAAACCATCTCTGTTCATTCATTTCTATCTTAGTTTTTATGCTATCTGCTTTGGTTTGATCTCTTATTGTTGAGTTTCTGATTTTGTCTATTTTAGTTTTCCCTACTACTCTTCTTAGATATTTCATTTCAGCTGCCTGCACTCTACTGTATTTCCTACTGTCTAAGGTCCAAGTTTCACTGCCATAGGGGAGAGTAGGATAATAAACTGTGTTGTATACTGCCATTTTGGTTTTTCGTTGACAATTCTTGTTTACCTACAAATACCTTTCCTAGATGGTTATATATTACACTTCCCTTTGAGAGTCTCTGGCTGATTTCTTCTCTTAGTTTTCCCTCTGAGTTAATCATTACTCCTAAGTAATTGTAGCTTTGAACTTGTTCTAAATTCTCCTGCCTAATTTAAGATTATGTGTTTTAGCTTCCTTAGTTACTAGCATTGTTTTGGTTTTCTTTGCATTTACTCTCATTCCTCTTTTATTTAATTCATTATTCATTGTGTTGGTATTTGACTGGAGGTCCCTTTCTGATTTTCCAAACAGAACTAAATCAACAGCAAATGAAAGCATTGATACATTTACAGGTTTGAGCTTCCACATACCTACATTCATTTTCTTCATGTTTGAGGATATTTTTGCGACTGAATCCATAAATGTGATAAACAAAAGAGGACTTAGGATACAACCCTGTCTTACTCCTATATCTACATCAAATTCTTCAGATACATTTCCAGCTACTCTCACTACACACGTTGGTTTATTTTAAAACGTTTAATAGCTTCTATTAAATTTTGCTCTACATTGCGTTCTTTTAAAGAATGCCATAGTTCTCCTCACAGTGTCAAATGCCTTTTCTAAGTCAATAAAACACACGTGCAAGTCGATGTTTCTCTCAAAGAATTTTTCTATTATTTTTCTAATTGTAAATATGTGGTCTTGTACACTTCTTCCTGGTCTAAATCCATTTTGATGCTCTTCAATCTGATTATCTACTTTTTTCCTTAGTCTCATTTCCAGAATCCTGTCATGCACTTTTCCTGGTACGCTAAGTAGTGCTATCTCTCTATAGTTTGAGCATTCCATAGTCGATCCTTTCTATGATTGGTACCAGTCGTCTGGTACCTGTTTGGACTTCCTTGCTTGTTGGCATATTGCATGTAGTAGTTTGTCTGCCTCTCTCCCTTGGTTTTTAATCATTTCTGGATAAACTTGATCTGCTCATGGGTTTTTCCTAATTTCACTTTTCTTATAGCTGTTTGAAGTTCTTCCATTGAGATATCTACATCTTCAGCTGTCCCATCTCGATTACTTGTTACTCTTAATAATTGATCTGTACTCCTTGTTTCATGTGTTCTGAGGGATTATGTAATTGTTGAAAATACTTCCTCCACGTTCCCATGATTTCGCTGTCTCCTTTCATTATTTCTCCTTTGGCATTCTTACTTTGTCGAATTGGGCATGCTTTGGTCTTTCTCATGCTCTTCATTGCTTCCCAGAACAGCTTTTGATTTCCTTGATAGCTTTCTTGAGTCTTTGTCCAAATTATTCCCACTGTACCTGTTTTGCTTTCCTAATTTCCTCTTTGGCGAAAGTTCTTTTACTCACGTAATCTATTCTATCCTCTGGTCTCTTTGCTTGCAAGTATTTCTTCCAGGCATCTCATTCCACCATGCTGCTCTTTTCCTGTCTCATTTAATTTGTTTCCTACCATATACCTCTTCAATACAACTGAGGAGTGTTTCTATATATATATTCCACTTTTCTTCTATTGTGCTTTCCTTCAAATCCATCTACCTTTCACTGATAGATCTTTTTATCCTCGATTGGTACCTTGTTTTACTATTGGTTTATTTAGTTCTTCTATTTTGAGTTTATTAGCTTTTTTTCTTCCTTTTCTGTTTGCTTTCTTCAATTAATAATCTCAATTTGGCTATCATTAGGTGATGATCACTTTTGGTTGTTAACATCATTGTTTCAGGCCTTGAGGACCTTTTTTTTAAAACTTTGATTTGATTTACCCACATCCACAACTAAGGTGATCTCGGGATTTCTTGGTAGGATTTTTTAACTTTGACCGGGACTGCCCTGTAAACAGCCAACGGATTTTTAACGTGCACAGTGTTGTTATCTGTACACGGGACCTCCTTTTATCGTCCGTCTCCTATGGAACTAGGTGTCGATGCACCTATGTGGACCAGGAGGGGGGGGGGTGTTGGTTTGCTCGAAAAACTCGAGAATAATTTTCAACCTTTGGCGGGGCTCGAATCCACTGCCATTTGGTCGGAAGGCCGACACCTTGCCTCTGACTACCAAGTTCCCCCATTGAGGACGTAAAACCTTGGAGATTACCTGTACAATTTTCAATGGGTAGACTTGTAATTATAATTGTTTGTGCGTTTCCATCTATCGAAAGCCTTTAATTAGGATGAAAACACTATGTGATTATCATATTATAGGTTTATGCCTGAATTGATTTGATTTTCCCACATCCATAACTATGGTGACCTCGGGTTTTCTATCAGATTTTTCATTTTGCCGTACTGTCCTGTAAACAGCGAATGGCACTTTAACGTGCACAGTATTGTGATCAAATTTATACCGCTAGACCTCTTATGCCAGTGGGTATATGGGTCTTGTCCGAATGTAAACAGTTGACGAATGGTAAATAGATTGCAGTGAAGGACAACAGACACAAACGTTGCTTGTATTTGAGAAGAAAAACATAAATCCCAGGGGAAATGGAGGCAATGTAAAGCAACGTACCACCTCTAGGCAACATAAGATGAGAGAAGAAAGAGCCGTCCACCCTCCTTATCTCTGCCTGCGCAGGTATTCTGTGAGTGTTAAGGTGGGCCATTATCAGCCTCTGTCTATCTGTAAAATTGGTAATGAACATGATACAATATGTGGTTAATGAATTCTAAATACATCAGCAATAGTAAATCAGCAATTGGTAGCACACAACATTGGATGTCATTAAAAATTCACAGAACGTAACAATGGAAATCCATAATTGACAGAACACAACATTGGAACTCATCAATTGACAGAACACAACTTTGGAAAGCATAAATTGACAGAGCACAACGTTGGAAATCATCAATTGACAGAACACAACTTTGGAAAGCATAAATTGACAGAGCACAACGTTGGAAATCATCAATTGACAGAACACAACTTTGGAAATCATCAATTGACAGAACACAACGTTGGAAATCATCAATTGACAGAACACAACTTTTGGAAAGCATAAATTGACAGAGCACAACGTTGGAAATCATCAATTGACAGAACACAACATTGGAAATCATCAATCGACAGAACACAACGTTGGAATTCATCCATTCATGAGCGACCGTTAACTCTGGCTGATAAGAATTCAACCAATCGTGAATGTACTTAGACGTCACAAGCTTCGATACTCACCCACGTACTCAAATATTTTGGAATCCATCGGGTTGGTGACCTTCACTAGCACCTCATTTAACCTCGTTTCTTCAAGTAAGGATTAGAGTGATCCTCTCTTCACCTTTACAAGGAAGTTTCGATCCTCGTAAGAATTGAGAGCCGTCAAACACGTCGCTGTCAATCCATAATCGTCCATCAAGACATTTGCCACGATACTGGTATCGGTAATCGGAGGGCATACACTACAGTCTTGGGTCACTTGTGTTATCGACTTCACGTTCATCTGGTGACCAACATCACTCTATTAATGATCGCAAGGATGATGACGATGATGATGATGATGATGAGAAGGATGAAGAAGATGAAGAGGATTATTTTCAAGGATTACAGTGATAATAAAGATGAGGATAACAAAGATAATAAAGATAATAATAATAATAATAATGATAATAATAATAATAATAATAATAATAATAATAATAATAATAATCATAATAATAATAATAATAATAATAATAATAATAATAATAATAATAATAATAATAAGAAGAAGAAGAAGAAGAAGAATCAGAATAATAAAGATAATAATAATAATAATAATAAAGATAATAATAATAATAATAATAATAATAATAATAATAATAATAATAATAATAACAATAATAATAATAATAATAATAATAATAATAATAATAATAATAATAATAATAATAAGAAGAAGAAGAAGAAGAAGAAGAAGAAGAAGAAGAAGAAGAAGAGAAGAAGAAGAAGAAGAAGAAGAAGAAGAAGAAGAAGAAGAAGAAGAAGAAGAAGAAGAAGAAGAAGAAGAAGAAGAAGAAGAAGAAGAAGAAGAAGAAGAAGAAGAAGAGAAGAAGAAGGAGAAGAAGAAGAAGAAGAAGAAGAAGAAGAAGAAGAAGAAGAAGAAGAAGAAGAAGAAGAAGAAGAAGAAGAAGAAGAAGAAGAAGAAGAAGAAGAAGAAGAAGAAGAAGAAGAAGAAGAAGAAGAAGAAGAAGAAGAAGAAGAAGAAGAAGAAGAAGAAGAAGAAGAAGAAGAAGAAGAAGAAGAAGAAGAAGAAGAAGAAGAAGAAGAAGAAGAAGAAGAAGAAGAAGAAGAAGAAGAAGAAGAAGAAGAAGAAGAAGAAGAAGAAGAAGAAGAAGAAGAAGAAGAAGAAGAAGAAGAAGAAGAAGAAGAAGAAGAAGAAGAAGAAGAAGAAGAAGAAGAAGAAGAAGAAGAAGAAGAAGAAGAAGAAGAAGAAGAAGAAGAAGAAGAAGAAGAAGAAGAAGAAGAAGAAGAAGAAGAAGAAGAAGAAGAAGAAGAAGAAGAAGAAGAAGAAGAAGAAGAAGAAGAAGAAGAAGAAGAAGAAGAAAAAGAAGATGAATGATGACAATGATAATAATAACACTACCGCGAATTATGTTCCACCATTTCTTTTAAACCTAGGACAGACAAGTTTGAATTTGTCTTTGTTCCAGTTCAATCGACTATAGAGGCTAGCATCAATGGGTGGACTTGTAATTATAATTGTTTGTGCGTTTCCATCTATCGAAAGCCTTTAATTAAGATGAAAAAGACTATGTGATTATCATATTATAGGTTTATGCCTGAATTGATTTGATTTTCCCACATCCACAACTATGGTGATCTCGGATGATTTTTCATTTCCTACTGTCCTGTAAACAGCCAATGGTACTTTAACGTGCACAGTGTTGCGATCAGCACACGGGACCTCCTTTTTATCGTCTGTCTTCGGTGAGACGAGGTGTCGATCCACCTACCTGGACCCGGGAGGGGGGGGGAGGGGTAGATTTTTACTAAAAATAAAATGAGTTCATATTTCAACCTGCTGGCGGGTCTCGAACCCACTACCTTTTGGTTGAGAGGCCAACACCTTCCCTCTGGACTACTGAGTGCTCCTTATGCATTGAGTAAGTCGACATTGTCAACGACGACATCAGTGCAATGCTTTCGGAAGTACATCTTACGTTATCGACCAAAGGATCTACATTTGAGACTAGATCTTCAACTAGTTTGTATCTATCTCTCAAGTCATGATAAATAATATGATCCTCGATGACAACCAAACAGCTAGAGGTCTTCATTGTGTAGTGGTTGAAGTCATACGACAGGAATCGCTAGCTACTAGGTTTGATTTCCAGCTGAGACTATTTAATCTTCTTTTTTAAAATTCTTTGGATTTGATATATCTATGCGAAAGGCTCGACTGCTACTTTCGATTTTATATCGAGATTTGTTCAAATGGTCCAAGGAAACAATTCAGGGTCTTTTATTTGGTGTTTTTTTTGTAAATAAATATATTTCTTTACAATAAAAAAAAAAACAGCAACTGGATCTATTTTCTCCGTACCACACCCACCTCAATATAAATTTGATTTCTCAAAGATTATCTTAGTACATCTATTGGTGCCTAATTCACAATTTCTTTCTTTCTTCTTTATCAGTTCCCATTCTACCTTTAAAACCATTTAATCTTTCCACCAAAGATCGTCGATCATCACAATGTATTTCAATATAAGATCCTTGATAACGGATGTTTAAGGGTCAGACATCGTTCATCAATACAATAAGCATGTTGTACCCTCAGGTTTTACCACATACCATTACAAGATCAGGTCAGTAGTCGACACTTACGTTACACAGGTGTGTGAACGTAAATGGTACATTTCCAATTGTTTTATTATAAAAACCAATTCAAAACAGCTGCATAAGTGAATACAAACTCTACTCAAATGTTATGGGGGAAATGACGTTTTAAATAATTAAATTTTATTTTTTGTGGAAAATATTCCTGAAATGAAAAAGATTCTTGAAACATTTAGAGCCTTACAAAATATGTCTTCTGGCCTGGAAAGATTTAGCGAACAAAGAACATGAAAATCTATATAGATGTATGGGAACATTGGCTATGAGGTCAAACAGTATCAAAATTGTATCTATACAAAGTTTGGATCGATGCAAAATCCCTTAGATAGATACTAAGAAAAATGTCCATCAAGAAAATTCATTGTGCACAAACCTTTGGATACAGATGTTATGGGTCAAACAGTTCAAGAAAATCTATATAGATGTATTGCCATCCATACAAACCTTTAGATACAGATGGCTATGAGGTCAAACAGTGTCCATCAAGAAAATGTATTTCATGCACAAACCTTTGGATACAGATGGCTATGGGGTCAAACAGTGTCCATCAAGAAAATGTATTTCATGCACAAACCTTTGGATACAAATGATTATGTGGTCAAACATCCTCCATCCATACAATGTATTTCCATCTACAAACCTTTGGATACAGATGGCTATGGGGTCAAACCGTGTCCATCAAGAAAATGTATTTCATGCACAAACCTTTGATACAGATGGTTATGGGGTCAAACAGTGTCCATCAAGAAAATGTATTTCAATGTACAAACCTTTGAATACAGTTGGTTACGTGGTCAAGTACTGTCCATCAAGACAATATAATTCAATGTACAAACCTTTGAATACAGATGGCTATGTGGTCAAGTACTGTCCACCAAGACAATGTATTTCAATGTACAAACCTTTGAATACAGATGGCTATGTGGTCAAGTACTATCCATCCGTACAATGTATTTCAATGCACAAACCTTTTGGATACAAATGGTTGTGGAAGTCAAACACCGGTCACCAAAAATACGTACTGCTATGTACAAACTTCTGGATACATATGATATGTGGTCATAGACTGTCCACCAGGACAATGTATTTCAATGTACAAACTATTGGATACATATGTTTATATGATCAGTACACTGTCTATCAATACAATGTATTCCAATGTAAGAACCTTTAGATTCAGATGGCTATGTGGTCAAACCTCGTCAAGACAGTGTATTTCAATGTACAAACCTTTGGAAAGAGATGGCTGCGTTGTCAAAAACAAACATCAAAGGCTGTCCTACATGACAATTCATTTCAGTTTACAAACCTTTGCTGTAGATGGTTGTGTGGTCAAACACCGGCGATCTTGATAAAGCAGGCAATCTGTACAAAATAACCTTGTCCTAAAGTATGTGTCTTTACAAGCGATACGACACTTAGATCAATCCAACGGTCAGAGACACATACGCGTCACGGTGATAAACGTGATGACTCTGTTCAAGTACGGCTCTCTCATTTGTTATGTGAGAGGACACAAGAGCTGAGGCACTGGTTAGTCTGGACCTATATGATGTATAATAAATACTATGTAAGCGTGAATAACAGCATTGTGCTACGTGTTTGGAACTCTCGCACCGACCATCAATCAAGGTCACTTTGTTAACCTTGAAAAAGAGACACACCTGTTACATTAAGTTCACGCATGCATACACCTAAGCGCACACGCAAACAATTGAATCATTCACACACGCGCCTTAGACACAGGCAGAGAGACATAACCCATTTAAAGGTCACTGATAACATAAAATTTGAAAGTCAAAGAAGTGGAAACGCCTCAATAAATGCAATGGTATATTATAGGAATATGAGTTCAAATATTTAGCTTGTTTCACCGTTTGGAGAATATTAAAATTTCACATTGATTTTCCCATCGTTAACCATCTTCTCGTAGAATTCTGTCCATGAGGTAATATGGAACATATATCTAGGATGTTTTTGTTCTTGTTCTTGTTCGTGTTCTTGTTCTTGTTCTTGTTCTTGTTCTTGTTCTTGTTCTTGTTCTTGTTCTTGTTCTTGTTCTTGTTCTTGTTCTTGTTCTTGTTCTTGTTCTTGTTCTTGTTCTTGTTCTTGTTCTTGTTCTTGTTCTTGTTCTTGTTCTTGTTCTTGTTCTTGTTCTTGTTCTTGTTCTTGTTCTTGTTCTTGTTCTTGTTCTTGTTCTTGTTCTCTTGTTCTTGTTCTTGTTCTTGTTCTGTTTTTGTTCTTCTTCTTGTTCTTGTTCTTGTTCTTGTTCTTGTTCTTCGTTCTTGTTCTTGTTCTTGTTGTTCTTGTTCTTGTTTTGTGTTCTTGCTCTTGTTCTTGTTCGTGTTCTTGTTCTTGTTCTTGTTCTTGTTTCTTGTTCTTGTTTCTTCTTGTTCTTTCTTATTATTGCTTCTTTTTGTTCTTGTTCTTTCTTGTTCTTGTTCTTGTTCTTTTCTTCTTTTCTTCTTCTTGTTCTTGTTCTTGTTCTTGTTCTTGTTCTTCTTCTTCTTCTTTCTTTTTTCTACTTCTTCTTCTTCTTCTTCTTCTTCTTCTTGAGTTCTTCTTCTTCTTCTTCTTCTTCTTCTTCTTCTTCTTCTTCTTCTTCTTCTTCTTCTTCTTCTTCTTCTTCTTCTTCTTCTTCTTCATGTTCTTCTTCTTCTTCACCTCACTCCTCTTTTCTGAATGACGGGAACTCTCTCAGTAAAAAAGAAAAGAAAAAAGAAACACACCAAAAAACAGCGACCATTGTGCCTACTCCAGATCTCAGCTGTTTTAATCATCTTGACAACTGAAATTCCATTAGATTGTTGATTTCTGTCGGAATGCCAAAACTCGCTTCCAGATTTCCTTCCGTCTCCAAATAGAACTGGATAACATATCCATCTTGTCGGACTAAGAGAGGCAGTGTAGAGTGACATTCTTTCACAGGTATTGAGTCCTGTAGAACTTGGGCATTTCCTTCTCTCGACCATAAATGACGACAGGATGCTATGATATCTCCCACCGTCGCCCACTCTCAACAAAGGCAGGTGTATGACTGACTTTACCTTCTAGCTATGGAAGGTTTCAGTTTGTGCTTGGGCAAAATGAGAGAAGCACTGAGTTATAATCGGTTCCAAGCACACAATATCGAAAACAGAACAATAAAACGTCGATGCCGAAGTTTGAACTGAATTCAAATACTATTCAGGCGTGTGTGGTGAAAGATTTAAATAATGTAGGCATGTGCCGTCATGATGAATGACTCAAATAATGTAGATGTGCGCCATCGTGATAAATGACTTAAATAATGTAGATGTGCGCCATCGTGATGAATGACTTATATAAAGTAGATGTGTGCCGTCGTGATGAATGACTTATATAAAGTAGATGTGTGCTGTCGTGATGAATGAATGACTTATATAATGTAGATGTGTGCCGTTATAATGAATGACTTATATAATGTAGATGTGTGCCGTTATAATGAATGACTTATATAATGTAGATGTGTGCCGTCGTAATGAATGACCTATATAATGTAGATGTGTGCCGTTATAATGAATGACTTATATAATGTAGATGTGTGCCGTTATAATCAATGACTTATATAATGTAGATGTGTGAATGACGTTATAATGAATGACTTATATAATGTAGATGTGTGCCGTTATAATGAATGACTTATATAATGTAGATGTGTGCCGTTATAATGAATGACTTATATAATGTAGATGTGTGCCGTTATAATGAATGACTTATATAATGTAGATGTGTGCCGTTATAATGAATGACTTAAATAATGTAGATGTGTGCCGTTATAATGAATGACTTATATAATGTAGATGTGTGCCGTTATAATGAATGACTTAAATAATGTAGATGTGTGACGTTATACGAATGAATGACTTATATAATGTAGATGTGATGTGCCGTTATAATGAATGACTTATATAATGTAGATGTGTGCCGTTAAAATGAATGACTTATATAATGTAGATGTGTGCCGTTAAATGAATGACTTATATAATGTCGATGTGTGCCGTTAAAATGAATGACTTATATAATGTAGATGTGTGCCGTTAAAATGAATGACTTATATAATGTATGTGTGCCGTTAAAATGAATGACCTGTAGATGTGTGCCGTTAAAATGAATGACCTATATAATGTCGATGTTGTAGATGGGTAATGAATGACTTATATAATATAGATGTGCGCCCTTATAATGAATGACTTAAATAATGTAGATGTGTGCCGTTATAATGAATGACTTAAATAATGTAGATGTGTGCCGTTATAATGAATGACTTATATAATGTAGATGTGTGCCGTTATAATGAATGACTTATATAATGTAGATGTGTGCCGTTATAATGAATGACTTATATAATGTAGATGTGTGCCGTTATAATGAATGACTTAAATAATGTAGATGTGTGCCGTTATAATGAATGACTTATATAATGTAGATGTGTGCCGTTATAATGAATGACTTAAATATGTAGATATGTCCCGTCGTGATGAATGACTAAATTAGATGTGTCCCGTTAAATGAATGACTTATATAATGTAGATGTGCGCCGTTAAAATGAATGACTTATATAAATGTAGATGTGTGCCATTATAATGAATGACTTATATAATGTAGATGTGTCCCGTTAAATGAATGACTTAAATAATGTAGATGTGTGCCGTTAAAATGAATGACTTATATAATGTAGATGTGTGCCATTATAATGAATGACTTATATAATGTAGATGTGTGCCGTTATAATGAATGACTTATATAATGTAGATGTGTGCCGTCGTGATTAATGACTTATATAATGTAGATGTGTGCCGTCGTCGTAATTAATAATGACCGTCGTGATGAATAATGTAGATGTGTGCCGTTATAATGAATGACTTATATAATGTAGATGTGGGCCGTTAAATGAATGACTTATATAATGTAGATGTGGGCCGTATGAATGACTTAAATAATGTAGATATGTGCCGTCGTGATGAATGACTTATATAATGTAGATGTGTGCCGTTATAATGAATGACTTAAATAATGTAGATGTGTGCCGTTATAATGAATGACTTAAATAATGTAGATGTGTGCCGTTATAATGAATGACTTATATAATGTAGATGTGTGCTCTAAAATTAATGACTTAAATAATGTAGATGTGTGCTGTTATAATGAATGACTTAAATAATGTAGATATGTGCCGTCGATGAATGACTTAAATAATGTAGATGTGTGCCGTTATAAATGATATAATGTAGATGTGTGTCGTTAATAATGACTTATAATGTAGATGTGTGCCGTCATGATTAATGACTTAATAATGTAGATGAAACCTCGTGATGAATGACTTAAATAATGTAGATGTGTGCCGTTAAAATGAATGACTTATATAATGTAGATGTGCTCTTATAATTAATGACTTAAATAATGTAGATATGTGACGTTATAATGAATGACTTATATAATGTAGATGTGTGCCGTTATAATGAATTACTTATATAATGTGATGGGCCGTCGTGATTAATGACTTATATAATGTAGATGTGTGCCGTTATAATGAATGACTTAAATGTAATGTGCCGTCGTGATGAATGACTTATATAATGTAGATGTGTGCCGTTATAATGAATGACTTATATAATGTAGATGTGTGCCGTCGTGATGAATGACTTATATAATGTAGATGTGGGCCGTTATAATGAATGAGTTATATAATGTAATGTGTACCATCGAATGACTTATATAATGTAATGACAGATATAATGTAGATGTGTGCCGTTATAATGAATGACTTATATAATGTAGATGTGTGCCGTTATAATGAATGACTTAAATAATGTAGATGTGTGCCGTCGTGATTAATGACTTAAATAATGTAGATGTGTGCCGTTAATGACGTAATGAATGACTTATATAATGTAGATGTGTGCCGTTAAAATGAATGACTTATATAATGTAATGTGTGCCGTTAAATGAATGACTTATATAATGTAGATGTGCCGTTAAAATGAATGACTTATATAATGTAGATGTGTGCCGTTATAATGAATGACTTATATAATGTAGATGTGTGCCGTATAATGAATGACTTATATAAGTAGATGTGTGCCGTTATAATGAATGACTTAAATAATGTAGATGTGTGCCGTTGGACTTATAATGTAGATATGTACAATATAATGAATTAATTCATATTTGTGTCCGTTATAATGAATGACTTATATAATGTAGATGTGTGCCGTTATAATGAATGACTTATATAATGTAGATGTGTGCCGTTATAATGAATGACTTATATAATGTAGATGTGTGCCGTTATAATGAATGACTTATATAATGTAGAGATGTGCCGTCATGGTTAATGACTTAACTAGTGTAGATGTGTCCCGTCGTGATGAATGACTCAAATAACGTAGATGTGTGCCGTTAAAATGAATGACTTAAATAATGTAGATGTGTGCCGTCAAAATGAATGACTTATATAATGTAGATGTGTGCTCTTAAAATTAATGACTTAAATAATGATGTGTGCCGTTAAATGAATGACTTAAATAATGTAGATGTGTGCCGTTATAATGAATGACTTAAATAATGAGATGTGCGCCCGTATAATGAATGACTTAAATAATGTAGATGAGTGCCGTTATAATAAATGACTTAAATAATGTAGATGTGTGCCGTTATAATGAATGACTTATATAATGTAGATGTGTGCTCTTAAAATTAATGACTTATATAATGTAGATGTGTGCCGTTAATGAATGACTTATATAATGTACATGTGTGCCGTTATAATAAATGACTTATATAATGTAGATGTGCCTCGTTATAATGAATGACTTATATAATGTAGATGTGTGCCGTTATAATGAATGACTTATATAATGTAGATGTGTGCTCTTAAAATGAATGACTTAAATAATGTAGATGTGTGCCGTTATAATGAATGACTTAAATAATGTAGATATGTGCTCGTCGTGATTAATGACTTAAATAATGTAGATGTGTGCCGTTATAATCAATGACTTAAATAATGTAGATGTGCCGTTATGATAAATGACTTAAATAATGTAGATGTGTGCCGTTATAATGAATGACTTAAATAATGTAGATGTGTGCCGTTATAATGAATGACTTAAATAATGTAGATGTGTGCCGTTATAATGAATGACTTAAATAATGTAAATGTGTGCCATTATAATTAATGACTTAAATAATGTAGATGTGTGCCATTATAATGAATGACTTAAATAATGTAGATGTGTGCTCATTATAATGAATGACTTAAATAATGTAGATGTGTGCCATTATAATGAATGACTTAAATAATGTAGATGTGTGCCGTTATAATCAATGACTTAAATAATGTAGATTATATAATGTGTTCCGTCGTGATGAATGACTTAAATAATGTAGATGTGTGCCATCGTTATAATATAATGTAATGACTTAATGACAGATAATGTAGATGTGTGCCGTTATAATGAATGACTTAAATAATGTAGATGTGTGTCGTGTCGTAATGAATGACTTAAATAATGTAGATGTGTTCCGTTTTGAATGACTTATATAATGTAGATGTGTGCCGCTGTTATATCAAATGACTTAAATAATGTAGATGTGCGCCATCGTGATGAATGACTTAAATAATGTAGATGTGGTGTGGTCATGAACAACTGCGTGCGGTGTTGTGACTTAAATAATGTAGATGTGACAAAATGAATGACTTAAATAATGTATGCGCTGCCGTGATAAAAAATAATGTAGACCCTGTCTTTGTCGACATGTTCCGTCGTGATGAATGACTTAAAAATGTGATGTGTTGACGTGCGCTGTCGTAATGAAAAACTAGACGTGTTCCGTGCTGTTTAATGACTTAAAAAGTTATGATGAATGTACGTGTGCGCCATCGTGATGAATGACTGCGTGTGCTGACGTGTTTTGTCGTGATGAAAAACTGCGTGCGATGTTGTGACTTGATGAAAAACTGCGTGCGATGACATTTGTCGGGCTGAAAAAACTGCGTGATGAAATGTGTGTTGACGTGCGCTGATGACGTGTTGACGTGTGTTGGGTGAAAAACTGCATGCAATGATTTGCTCTGTCATGAAAAGACTGATGTAATGACGTGTCGTTATGAAAATTGACGTGTGTTGTCGTGGTGAAAAACTGCGTGCGATGACATGTGTTGTCGTGATGAAAAACTTAATACGATGACATGTGTTGTTGGGATGAAAAACTGCGTGCGTTGACGTGTGTTGTCGTGATGAAAAACTGTATTTTCCCAAGTCAACTCACTGCTCTCATAATGAAATTTTCTTCAAAGTTTCCAGTTCACGGTTTGTATCGTCTCCAAAACATCAGCGACTTTACATCATTACAGCTGGCAAACAATAATGTTATCATCACATGTCTCAAGGAACAGCAAGGCAGTTTCAGTTTCGTAAGAAAGGAGCCAAGATTCGGTGATTATGTCGTTTTCAGCCAAAAGGTTGCGGATGCGTGTCCGACAGATTGAAACGCGTTTAATGACTTAAATAATGCAATGTGCCGCTGTTGTGATGAATGACTTAAATAATGTAACAAGTCAACGTGATGAATGACTGCGTAAAAGGACGGCGGTGGTCAGCGAACAACTGCGTGCGGTGTTGTGCTCGTCTTGACAAAAGACTGCGTGCGATAATATGCGCTGCCGTGATAAAAACCCTGTCTTTGTCGACATGCTCTATCAGATGAAAAAACTGTGTGCTGACGCGCTGTCGTGATGAAACTGCTTGTGATGACGTGCTGTTCGTGATAAAACTGGCATGCAATGATTTGTTCTTATCGTGATGAAAGACTGCGGTGTAATGACGCGCTGCTATGAAATTGCTGTGTTGACGTATTCACGCGCTCACAGGTCTAGAACGCAACAGGACAGACCAGGACGACCTTAGACGTCAAGAGCTCAAGCGAGGGGGGGGGCTGAGAAGACGCAAAAGATAGAACCACAAAACAGCCTTAGAGAGTAGAGGGAGAGCCAAGGAAAGGAAACCGCTACTACCCCGCGAAGAGAGAGCAAGAGGCGAGGAGGGGGAGGACCAGGACAGGGGAACTAGCGAGCAGGGACAGAGAGAGATAGGGAGAGCAAGCATTCGCAGAGAGAAGAGAGCAGGAGGGAGGAGAAGAGCACGAAGGAAGAGGGAGCAGAGCAGCTAGAGTCAGAGGAGAGCGAGAAGCGGGCCCCCCCGGGAGGCCCCGCCGTCCGAGCAAACAAGACAGGCAAGACGACGAGAGGCGAGAGCAAGCGAGAGCCGAGGACAGGGAGAGCACAGTGGCAGACGAGGGAGGAGGGAAGAGACGACCGAAGCACGAGACGACCATGAGAACACGAGAGCCAGCGACAGAGAAGAAGCGACAGAAGGAGAGTGCAGGGGGGGCCGACGAAGTAACGACGCCAACGGAAGCGAAGCAGAGAGGAGCGCTAGAGAGAGAGTCAGTACGAGCAGCAGCAGTATAGGCGAGGGGAGAGACAGCTCAGCTGGGGGAGGAGCAGAGCACGAGAGCGAGGGGTGCGACGCGGGAGAGCTAGACAGCAGGGTGAGCAGCGAGCGAGAGGGGAAGGAGAGACGAGGGTGCGCGAGAAGAAGACAGAGACGCTAGCGAGTAGCGCGGGACGCCGCGGTACAGAGAGAGAGACGCGCATCGCGACGCAAGAAGAGAGGCAGTCGTAGAGCGAGCACTAGCAGACTAGAGAACAGACGAAGAGGCAGGAGCGCGAAGCAAGACCCAAGCGAGCGAGAACGAGAGAGGGCGAGCGAGCGGGAGAGACGCAGATGAGGATAGGGAAGCAGCAGGGAGAGATGCGAGCGCGCAAGACAGAGTCAGCGCAGCTGACGAGCTACAGAGCGGGAAGAGCGAGAGGGGAGAGAGAGAGAGCAGGTGGAAGAGCGCGCAGGGGAGCGGCAGAGAGAGCGAGGGGGCAAGCGAAGCAGGGAGAAGAGAGCGAGAGCGAAGCGCAGAGAACACACAGCGACATACGAGGAGCAGGAGTCAGACGCCGCGGGACAGCAGAAACAAGCGCGAGCGAAAGAGCGAAGAGGGAACGAGAGAGCTCGAGAGTCGATCAGCGGATCAGACGAAGGACGGGCGACACACGAGAGGCGCGAGAGGGAACGAGCGAACAGGGAGCGCGTACGAGAGAGAGAGGCGAAGGCACGAGGAGAGCAAGAGAGAGCGAACGCGGCGACGAGGCGGCACGCAG
>JAXRKP010000094.1:92500-157500 GCA_037039925.1 Doris montereyensis | reverse complement strand
CCGTTTTGTGCCTTGTTTTATAAAGTTATTCTCATAGACCGTTTTGTTTGTTTTACATGTGCTCATAGACCGTTTTGTATGTTGTTTTACAACTTATTCTCATAGACCGTTTTGTGCCTTGTTTTATAAAGTATTCTCATTTTTTGTGCCTTGTTTTGCAAAGTATTCTCATAGACCGTTTAGTACATTGCTTGACAAAGACCGTTACGTACGTTGTTTTACATAAGCTCACAGACCGGTGTTAACATTGTTTTACATAAGCTCATAGACCGGTGTTAACATTGTTTTACATAAGCTCATAGACCGGTGTTAACATTGTTTTACATATGCTCATAGACCGGTGTTTTTATAAGCTCATAGACCGGTGTTAACATTGTTTTACATAAACTCATAGACCGGTGTTAACATTGTTTTTACATAAGCTCATAGACCGGTGTTAACATTGTTTTACATAAGCTCATAGACCGGTGTTAACATTGTTTTATTATGCTCATAGATCGCTTTGTACAATGTTTTACATATTATATTCATAGCCCGGGCAGTGGACCGGTAAGCACCTGTACGGGGATTAGGCAACCCACCCTCCACGAGGTCTCCTGCTGCCTTGCAGTCGCGTCTTGGTTACATCAAAGGCTAAAGGCAGTTTACCCTGACAGAAAACAACCTGCCTTGTATTTGGAGAAGTTGTTGTCTCTTCTTCTTTACCTATTACTCCTCTGATGTTTCTACATTGTTGTCTACTCTAGCGTTTAAATCTCTAATACCATTAATTCCTTTTTGGATGTAATATTCTCTGCAGCTATTTGTAAACTGTTTCGAAGATATTTTTTATTCTTTGGTGGCGTCTTCGTTTAGTCCATAAGCTATTGATAATTTAATTTCTCTTCCTTTTGGTTTAATATTTACCCTCTAATAACCGTGAGCTTATAAATTTACAACTTTCGAATAACTTTTCATGCCTTTTATGTATTAAGAGGCTCTACGGCTGCTCTAGCTCTATCTTTAGAGATGTACTCCTGAGAAGATTATAGCATGATTTGATCTTATATTTTATATTCTTTGTCCTTTTTCTTTATTTCTGTAATGGCCAAAATGTCTACTTTTGGAATATTTCCATTTTCTTCAACTAATTCTAACTCTTTTCCATTTATTGCCCTAATATTCACAATCCGAACATCACAGTCCGTGTTCGTTTCCAAGTTTGTGTTCGAAAGGTCAAGCCGAGTATATTATATTTATTTCTCTGAATCAGTAGATTTTGAGTAAGCAGGTGATTGGACAACTGTACCTAGGTAGATGATGGGGCTGCCACCTTGAGGCCCCCTACAGACCTTGTTTTGTTCTGTCAGGGTTAATTCCCTTAGCCTTTGGTCACCCAAGACCAGCCTGCAAGGCAGCAGGTTGTTATTTTCTGTCAAGGTTAACTCCCGTAGCCTTTAGTCAATGTACAAAACGTTCTATGAACATACCTAAATCAACGTACAAAACGTTCTATGAACATACCTAAAACAACGTAGAAAACGTTCTATGAACATACCTAAAACAACGTACAAAACGTTCTATGAACATACCTAAAACAACGTACAAAACTTTCTATGAACATACCTAAAACAACGCACAAAACGTTCTATGAACATACCTAAAACAACGTACAAAACGTTCTATGAACATAGCTAAAACAACGTACAAAACGTTCTATGAACATACCTAAAACAACGTACAAAACGTTCTATGACTATACCTAAAACAACGTACAAAACTTTCTATGAACATACCTAAAACAACGTACAAAACGTTCACTGAACATAAGTAAAACAACGTACAAAACGTTCTATGACTATGGGTAAAACAACACGTACAAAACGTTCTATGACTATACCTAAAACAACGTTCAAAACGTTCTATGTACATACCTAAAACAACGTACAAAACGTTCTATGAACATACTTAAAACAACGTACAAAACTTCTATGACTATAGGTAAAACAACGTACAAAACGTTCTATGACTATACCTAAAACAACGCACAAAAACGTTCTATGACTATACCTAAAACAACGTACATAACGTTCTATGAACATACTAAAACAACGTACAAAACGTTCTATGAACATACCAAAACAACGTACAAAACGTTCTATGACTATACCTAAAACAACGTACAAAACGTTCTATGACTATACCTAAAACAATGTACAAACGTTCTATGAACATACTTAAAACAACGTACAAAACGTTCTAAATAGGTAAAACAACGTACATAACGTTCTATGACTATAGGTGAAACAACGTACAAAACGTTCTATGACTATAGGTAAAACAACGTACAAAACGTTCTATGACATACCTAAAACAACGTACAAAACGTTCTATGAACATAGGTAAAACAACGTACAAAACGTTCTATGAAATACCTAAAACAACGTACAAAACGTTTATGAACATAGGTAAAACAACGTTCTGACATAGGTAAAACGTTCTATGAACATAGGTAAAACAACGTACAAAACGTTCTATGAACATACCTAAAACAACGTACAAAACGTTCTATGTACATACCTAAAACAACGTACAAAACGTTCTATGAACTATACCTAAAACAATACCTAAAACAACTGACACAAAACGTTCTATAAACATACCTAAAACAACGTACAAAACGTTCTATGACTATACCTAAAACAACGTACAAAACGTTCTATGAACATACTTAAAACAACGTACAAAACGTTCTATGACTATAGGTGAAAACAGCGTATTCTATGAACATAGGTAAAACAACGTACAAAACGTTCTATGACTATATACCAACGGCCAAAACGTTCTAACGGTAAAACAACGTAAAAACGTTCTATGAACATACCAAAACAACGTACAAAACGTTCTATGACTATAGGTAAAACAACGTACAAAACGTTCTATGACTATACCTAAAACAACGTACATAACGTTCTGCGACTATACAAAAACGTTCTATGAACAAAAAACAACGTACAAAACGTTCTATGAACATACCTAAAACAACGTTTAAAACGAACATAGGTAAAACAACGTACAAAACGTTCTATGAACTATACCGTTCTAAAAAACAACGTACAAAACGTTCTATGAACATACCAAAAACAACGTACAAAACGTTCTATGAACATACCTAAAACAACGTACAAAACGTTCTATGAACATACCTAAAACAACATACAAAACTTTCTATGAACATACCTAAAACAACGTACAAAACGTTCTATGACTATACCTAAAAAAACGTACAAAACGTTCTATGAACATAGGTAAAACAACGTACAAAACGTTCTATGAACATACTTAAAACAACGTACAAAACGTTCTATGAACATACCTAAAGCAACGTACAAAACGTTCTATAAACATAGGTAAAACAACGTACAAAACGTTCTATGACTATAGCTAAAACAACATACAAAACTTTTCTATGAACATACCTAAAACAACGTACAAAACGTTCTATGACTATACCTAAAACAACGTACAAAACGTTCTATGAACATAGGTAAAACAACTACAAAACGTTCTATGAACATACTTAAAACAACGTACAAAACGTTCTATGACTATACCTAAAACAACGTACAAAACGTTCTATAAACATACCTAAAACAACGTACAAAACGTTCTATGACTATAGCTAAAACAACGTACAAAACGTTCTATGAACATACCTAAAACAACGTACAAAACGTTCTATGACTATACCTAAAACAACGTACAAAACGTTCTATGAACATACCTAAAACAACGTACAAAACGTTCTATGACATAGTTAAAACAACGTAAAAACGTTCTATGACTATACCTAAAACAACGTACAAAACGTTCTATGACTATAGGTAAAACAACGTACAAATCCTTCTATGAACTATACCTAAACAACGTACAAAACGTTCTATGAACATACCTAAAACAACGTACAAAACGTTCTATGAACATACCTAAAACAACGTACAAAACGTTCTATGAACATACCTAAAACAACATTACAAAACTTTCTATGAACATACCTAAAACAACGTACAAAACGTTCTATGACTATACCTAAAACAACGTACAAAACTTTCTATGAACATACCTAAAACAACGTACAAAACGTTCTATAAACATACCTAAAACAACGTACAAAAACGTTCTATGACTATAGCTAAAACAACGTACAAAACGTTCTATGAACATACCTAAAACAACGTACAAAACGTTCTATGTACATAGGTAAAAACAACGTACAAAACGTTCTATGACTATAGGTAAAACAACGTACACAACGTTCTATGACTATAGGTAAAACAACGTACAAAACGTTCTATGACTATAGGTAAAACAACGTACAAAACGTTCTATATACAAGTAAAACAACGTACAAAACGTTCTATGACTATACGTAAAACAACGTACAAAACGTTCTATGAACATAGGTAAAAACAACGTACAAAAACGTTCTATGAACATAGGTGAAACAACGTACAAAACGTTCTATGAACATAGGTAAAACAACGTAAAAACGTTTATGAACATAGGTAAAACAACGTACAAAACGTTCTATGAACATAGGTGAAACAGCGTACAAAACGTTCTATGAACATAGGTGAAACAACGTACAAAAACGTTCTATGAACATAGCGAAGCAATGTACAAAACGTGCTATGAACATAGGTAAAATAACGTACAAAAACGTTCTATGAACATAGTAAAACAACGCATTACAAAAACGTTCTATGAACATAGTAAAACAACGTACAAAACGTTCTATGAACATAGGTAAACAACGTACAAAACATTCTATGAACATAGGTGAAACAACGTACAAAACGTTCTATGAACATAGGTAAAACAACGTACAAAACGTTCTATGAACATACCTAAAACAACGTAAAAAACTTTCTTATGAACATACCTAAAACAACGTACAAAACATTCTATGAACATACCTAAAACAACGTACAAAACTTTCTATGAACATACCTAAAACAACGGTACAAAACGTTCTATGAACATACCTAAAACAACGTACAAAACTTTCTATGAACATACCTAAAACAACGTACAAAACGTTCTATGACTATACCTAAAACAACGTACAAAACTTTCTATGAACATACCTAAACAACGTACAAAAACGTTCTATGAACATAAGTAAAACAACGTACAAAACGTTCTATGACTATAGGTAAAACAACGTACAAAACGTTCTATGACTATACCTAAAACAACGTTCAAAACTTTCTATGTACATACCTAAAACAACGTACAAAACGTTCTATGAACATACTTAAAACAACGTACAAAACGTTCTATGAACATAGGTAAAACAACGCACAAAAAACGTTCTATGAACATACCTAAAACAACGTATAAAACGTTCTATGAACATAGGTAAAACAACGTACAAAACGTTCTGTGACCATAGCTAAAACAACGTACAAAACGTTCTATGAACATAGGTAAAACAACGTATAAAACGTTCTATGAACATAGGTAAAACAACGTATAAAACGTTCTATGAACATACTTAAAACAACGTACAAAAAGGTCTATGAACATAGGTAAAACAACGTATAAAACGTTCTATGAACATACTTAAAACAACGTACCAAACGTTCTATGAACATAGGTAAAACAACGTACAAAACGTTCTATGAACATAGGTGAAACAACGTACAAAACGTTCTATGACTATAGGTAAAGCAACGTACAAAACGTTCTATGAACATACCTAAAACAACGTACAAAACGTTCTATGAACATAGGTAAAACAACGTATAAAACGTTCTATGAACATAGGTAAAACAACGTACAAAACGTTCTATGAACATAGGTAAAACAACGTACAAAACGTTCTATGAACATAGGTAAAACAACGTACAAAACGTTCTATGAACATAGGTAAAACAACGTACAAAACGTTCTATGAACATACCTAAAACAACGTACAAAACGTTCTATGAACATACCAAAACAACGTACAAAAACGTTCTATGAACATACTTAAAACAACGTACAAAACGTTCTATGAACATACTTAAAACAACGTACAAAACGTTCTATGAACATAGGTAAAATTAACGTACAAAACGTTCCATGAACGTACCAGAAACAACGTACAAAACGTTCTATAAACATAGGTAAAACAACGTACAAAACGTTCTATGAACATACCTAAAACAACGTACAAAACGTTCTATGAACATACCTAAAACAACGTACAAAACGTTCTATGAACATAGGTAAAACAACGTACAAAACGTTCTATGAACATACTTAAAACAACGTACAAAACGGTCTATGAATATACCTAAAACAACGTACAAAACGTTCTATGACTATAGGTAAAACAACGTACAAAACGTTCTATGACTATAGGTAAAACAACGTACAAAACGTTCTATGAACATACCTAAAACAACGTACAAAACGTTCTATGAACATACTTAAAACAACGTACAAAACGTTCTATGAACATAGGTAAAACAACGTACAAAACGTTCTATGAACATAGGTGAAACAACGTACAAAACGTTCTATGAACATACCTAAAACAACGTATAAAACGTTCTATGAACATAGGTAAAACAACGTACAAAACGTTCTATGACCATAGCTAAAACAACGTACAAAACGTTCTATGAACATAGGTAAAACAACGTATAAAACGTTCTATGAACATAGGTAAAACAACGTATAAAACGTTCTATGAACATACCTAAACAACGTACAAACGTTCTATGGACATAGGTAAAACAACGTACAAAACGTTCTATGAACATACCTAAAACAACGTATAAAACGTTCTATGAACATACCTAAAACAACGTACAAAACGTTCTATGAACATAGCTAAAACAACGTACAAAACGTTCTATGAACATAGGTAAAACAACGTATAAAACGTTCTATGAACATAGGTAAAACAACGTATAAAACGTTCTATGAACATACCTAAAACAACGTACAAACGTTCTATGGACAACAACTTACAAAACGTTCTATGAACATGCCTAAAACAAAGTACAAAACGTTCTATGAACATACCTAAAACAACGTACAAAACGTTCTATGAACATAGGTAAAACAATGTACAAAACGTTCTAAAACAAACAACGTACAAAACGTTCTATGAACATAGGTAAAACAACGTACAAAACGTTCTATGAACATGCCTAAAACAAAGTACAAAACGTTCTATGAAATTACCTAAAACAACGTACAAAACGTTCTATGACTATACCTAAAACAACGTACAAAACGTTCTATGACTATAGGTAAAACAACGTACAAAACGTTCTATGACTATAGGTAAAACAACGTACAAAACGTTCTATGACATAAGTAAACAACGTACAAAACGTTCTATGACTATAGGTAAAAACAACGTACAAAACGTTCTATGAATATACCAAAACAACGTACAAAACGTTCTATGACTATAGGTAAAACAACGTACAAAACGTTCTATGAACATACCAAAAACAACGTAAAAACGTTCTATGACTATAGGTAAAACAACGTATAAAACGTTCTAGAACATAGGTAGTAAAAGTTCGATAAAGTTGATAAAGACAAACCGGATGTTATTTCTGAACGCCTTTGTGAGGGGCACATTGCGTAGCAACGGTGACGGACTACTTTTCTCGACATAAACGAAGATTTGCAATCGACCGGTACCAGCTTACTTGGCCCAACACTCATCAAGGAAATGGATACCGTACAACATTTCGAGTACATACTTAAGACTTGACTGTTAGTCTAGGTAGATGCTGATCTAAAACCAACATACAATTCTAGATCTAGATCTAACAAAACTAGAACAATATCAAGACAGATCTGGTACTTCATTATGTCCTTCGATTATTAATTCTAGATCTACGTGTATATTTTCTAAAGATTGGTAGAATCTAAACCTCATGCAAAAGTGTAAAATCAGAAACGTAAAAAAAAACTCAGGGTCTATCTGGTCTTAGATTGGGGATTATAGATATAGTTTGCTTTTGCGTGATGCAATTCACATAATATTAGAAGTGTCCTGCCATTAGCTCTAGATCTAGATTATAAATAGATCTATGTGTACCTGAAACGTGTTTGCAGACAACAAAATTGAGGAAGATTACACCTAGAGCTTTGACTTTCTCGTTAGAAATTTGGAATAGATCTAAAAGTGTGCCATTCAAGAAGAGACATAAGAAGAACGATTCATAAATCTATCTTTTGGTACTACTGTTATTGTTGTGTTATCGTTTGATGTTCTTGGTACTACTGTTATTGTTGTGTTATCGTTTGATGTTCTTGGTACTACTGTTATTGTTGTGTTATCGTTTGATGTTCTTGGTACTACTGTTATTGTTGTGTTATCGTTTGATGTTCTTGGTACTACTATTATTGTTGTGTTATCGTTTAATGTCTTGGTACTATTATTATTGTTGTGTTATCGTTTGATGTTCTTGGTACTATTGTTATTGTTGTGTTATCGTTTGATGTTCTTGGTACTACTGTTATTGTTGTGTTATCGTTTGATGTTCTTGGTACTACTGTTATTGTTGTGTTATCGTTTGATGTTCTTGGTACTACTGTTATTGTTGTGTTATCGTTTGATGTTCTTGGTACTACTGTTATTGTTGTGTTATCGTTTGATGTTCTTGGTACTACTGTTATTGTTGTGTTATCGTTTGATGTTCTTGGTACTACTGTTATTGTTGTGTTATCGTTTGATGTTCTTGGTACTATTGTTATTGTTGTGTTATCGTTTGATGTTCTTGGTACTATTGTTATTGTTGTGTTATCGTTTGATGTTCTTGGTACTATTGTTATTGTTGTGTTATCGTTTGATGTTCTTGGTACTATTGTTATTGTTGTGTTATCGTTTGATGTTCTTGGTACTACTGTTATTGTTGTGTTATCGTTTGATGTTCTTGGTACTACTGTTATTGTTGTGTTATCGTTTGATGTTCTTGGTACTACTGTTATTGTTGTGTTATCGTTTGATGTCTTGGTACTACTATTATTGTTGTGTTATCGTTTGATGTCTTGGTACTATTATTATTGTTGTGTTATCGTTTAATGTCTTGGTATTATTATTATTGTTGTGTTATCGTTTGATGTTCTTACATCACAAACTGGTTGGTATTTGCTTGTATCTGGTTAGAACATCCAGATTATGCTAAAGAGTTACTTTGTTTATATTTGTCGGTCATAACATAAATTAATGTGACAAGACCAGAGGCGGTAGCAACGCAGATCTATATACGTCGGCTACGACCCTTGCGAGTCGAGCACAGATGGTGCTAGTATAGAGGGTTTTTTTTGTTTTATTTGATTTGAGTTACCCATTTCCACAACTAAGGTGATCTCAGGGTTTTTAGTAGGATTTTCAATTTTACCTGGACTGCATGTAAACAGCCAATGGATAATTAACGGCACAGAGTGTTGTGACATGCACACGGGACATCGTTTTAATCGTCCGTCTCCGATGGGACTAGGTGTCAATCCCCCTACCTGGACCAGGGATAGTAGATTTTGCTCGAAAAAATACCCGATACAATTTGTCAACCGTTGGCGGGGCTCGAACCCACTACCTTTGGTTGAGATGCCGACACCTTGCTCTCTGGACTACCGAGTCTCCCTATAGAGTGGTAAAAGCAGGTCTAGGTTCGACGGTGTGTTCCTTGGGAAAGTGGCTTCACACGCATTTTCCCCACTTGACCCAGGTGCAAATGGGTACACGCACTAGCTTGGGAGTAACAACATCTGCGTCAGACTAAGTCAAGGATAGAAGATGATTCCTTTCAACTTTTCCTCTCCACACTATAGAAACCGGGATAAACTCAGGCTAATTGGGTGATAATGACCTTTTGAAAGAACTTTACATTCCTTTACTGACCTAAAATTCACTTACCTGTATAAATGGAAATCAACCTTTCGCCTCCTGCAATAATCATTTGAGTATCGACATCTTTTCTATTTGTCTACTGGAGCAGTACAATTTTTGTTTCATGGTAATCATGTAACCATAATTACTTTACTTTTGTATTATCAATATTTCTATGGTTACATCCTTTTGAAATGTTAAACACTGTTTTTGCCAATGCCCTTTTTGTTCATCACTCGGTAACTCGGTATGTCAGCAAAATTGTGCCACTTACATGTTCGATCTTCTATATAAATGCTGTTTGTCAATGTCACAGGTATGTGCCATTTAATATGTTCCATCTTCCACATAAATGCTGCTTGTCATGTCAATGTCATGCCATTTAATATGTTCCATCTTCTATATAAATGGTATTTGTCAATGTAGCATGTATGTGCCATTTAATATTTTTCATGTTCTACATAAATGGTGTTTTTCAATGTCACAGGTATGTGCTATTTAATATATTGCATCTTCTACATAAATGTTGTTTATCGATGCCACAGGCATCTGCCATTACATATGTTCCATCTTCTGAATAAATCCTGGTTGCAGTGCCACAGGCATGTGCCATTTCATATGTTTCATCTTCTACATAAATGCTGTTTGTCAATGTCATAGGCATGTGCCATTTAATATGTTCCATCTTCTACATAAATGCTGCTTGTCAATGTCGCAGGTATGTGCCAATTAATATGTTCCATCTTCTACATAAATAGCATTTGGCAATGTCGTAGGCATGTGCCGTTTAATATGTTCCATCTTCTACATAAATGGTATTTGTCAATGTCGCAGGTATGTGCCAATTAATATGTTCCATCTTCTACATAAATAGTATTTGTCAATGTCGCAGGTATGTGCCAATTAATATGTTCCATCTTCTACATAAATAGTATTTGTCAATGTCGCAGGTATGTGCCAGTTAATATGTTCCCTCTTCTACATAAATAGCATTTGTCAATGTCGCAGGTATGTGCCAGTTAATATGTTCCTCTTCTACATAAATAGTATTTGTCAATGTCGCAGGTATGTGCCAATTAATATGTTCCATCTTCTACATAAATAATATTTGTCAATGTCGCAGGTATGTGCCAGTTAATATGTTCCCTCTTCTACATAAAGGATCCCCTTAAAGTGGGGGGGGTCCTTAAATCGGGTATTATGGTACAATAAACCGTTTTTTTTAAAATCACATTTCTTGTTAGTTTTACCCTTCTTATGTATGATTTCAAAAATTTCACGAAAAAAGGTAGTCTCAAAACAATGACATTGAAGAACATGATGATAAACAATTGTCATCTCTACTCGAATGCACCTAAAATCGTACTCTACTACTTTTGGAGCTAGTTGTCTAACATCCAACTGCATGTTACTACAGTTCAAGGTCATGAGACATCGTCTACTGGACAGTGGAAATTCCCATAGCATCAGTCCCACATTCTACAATATTATACGATGCTGGCATGTGAGTAGCGTAAACAACATAACTAGGTCACGCGAACTGTCTGTAACTTCGCTCTGTCCTAGGTGGGTTCCATGCAGTCATGGTACAGACGACAACCATTGGCTCGATTGGCAATAATATTATGATCCCGTGATCTCTAAACTGTGCGTTGGATGAACAACAGAGCGTAGTGTGAGTAGTAGATCGCAGTACTGTTCGTGCATTGGAGGCTCAATTGAAAGAAAAGAAGAGGAAAGTTGACCGTTGGAAAAATCTAGGAGAAGGCCAGAGTCGAGAAAGAGGCTGATGAAAGCAAGCCTATCCTATTAGGCAGGAATGTTTTGATGTAGTACCACCTTTTCTGTCCAAATTTCCATGCTCTTCTTTCAAATACGATTTTCTCAAAAATCTCATAACATGTTTCGAGAAAATCAAACGGCCTGAACCATCATTTCATTTACTTATCAATTTAATTCTGTAGTCGTCTTACACCAACTAATCTTAGATCAATTTGTGAGCGAGTGTCACATTTCAGTTTCAACTGTGTACTACTTAAACACACTTTTAATCTTGTGACTCAAGACTAGATTTAGATATAGATCTAGACTTAGACCTATTTTAGATCAAGAATTAGACTTGCTTCACTCGTGAAATAATGGTTCTTATCTGAGTCGATAACATTGTCCAAATGAGACCTTATTCAAAGAGAAGAGGTAAAGTGTCACTGATTTTCATTGTTAAGCTTTGGTTCTATAACACGTGAATGCCAGCGCGTTTTGCTTTCTTTCTTGACCGCCCCTCCCCTCCCCCCCCCCCCCCCCCCCCCCGATATAACATAATAACTCACCAGAAATAATACCATAACACAAGACAGTGTCCCAACTGTGTGGTGTACGATAAACAAACCAGCCTTGAAATTATGATGAGAAAAAATGGATTCACTAAAGCGCCGGTGCTTCTTATAAGACTCCCGTCTAGTTAGGTCAAGTTGTGTGTGTGTGTGTGTGTGTGTGTGTGTGTGTGTTTAATGGAACATAACACGCTAGTTTCACAAAGGCCACTACCTGTGTACTTACCTGCTGACCTACTTTCTTGCATCGCTCAAGTATTCATTAGTCCCCATCTTCTCTTCACGTCTTTATATTAACTAAAGAATGAATGTCCTGCAAATGAAGCTAAATTAGCAAGGAAATAATTTGATACGTTTCATTACTACTAATAAATACGACCAACTCTTCTTATCATGCTTATGGAAGAGGAAGAAGAAGAAGAAGAAGAGAAAGAAGAAGACGACGACGAAAAGGAAGGATGATGAAGGCAAAGAAGAAGAAGCCATCGACAACAACAGCATGACGAATAACAATATAGAAAACAACGAGAACAACAAAACATCGAAAACCGAAACAGAACATTAACACTGACACTATCAGCGTATGAAAGAAGGCAAAATTAAGTGCAGTGTACCAGTGAGATCAAAAACAAATCATTATACAACTAAGATACAAACAAAGATGATAATGCAGTCATATCCACAACAACAACAACAACAGAACACTGTTCAAAGGTAACACACATACACACACACATGCACATGCACACACGCATACAAACACACACGCGCATATCATAACAGAAACCAACGCGATATGAATTAGAGTGAAGATCAAGGATAACAGTGTGTTGTGAAGGAATTCATTTGAATATTAGTTCCCATTGGTAACCATACACACAAACACACAAACATAAACACACGTTACATCATCATAGTTGGATGTATTATTATTTGTATTCATGCTTTAGAAATGCAACAATTTCATATTTGATATCCTCAACATCCATCAGTAAGGTGATCTCCTCGTTTTTGGTAGGATTTTTAAAAAAATCTTGCCTGGTCTGTAAACATCCAAGGATCTTGAACCTGCATAGAGTGTCATGATTTGTATACGGTACCTAACATCCTTTGTATCGTCCGTCTCCAATGGGGCTAGGTGTCGATTCACCTACACGGCCCAGGGGGGGGAGTAGATATTACTCGAAAGATCTCGGTTTGGCATTGAAATATCGATTTTGAGATCATTAATTTCATTTCATTTAGAATCATATTACACTTATTATTTATCAATATTTTTGATTATTTCGTCAATTTTTCTGTTAACTAATTCATAATCTGGAAACCTTCAAATGCAATTGTCTCCAAATATTACTGTTTGACAATGATTTGCAATTTTTTGCTAAATTTTCACACACTAACGATTTTAGATATCGTTTACAGATTTGTGCACAAAGCAAAATATATATATATAATTTTGAGATAAAATTTGCCAAAATGGAAAAGCTGCTAGATTCTATATACAATTTTATTTTTAAATCATAAAATGAAAATTGTTGGATATAATTAAATTTGTTCCTGGCTGCAGCTAGATATTGGGCCAAATAATGTGTGTACATAATTGCAACTAAAGTTGTTCAAAACAAAAAAAAAGTCAGGACAGGGCAGCCTGGAGAAAGATCATTTCTCACCTTTATACCGATACATCCAAAGGTAAAGAAAGAAAGATCATTTCTCACCTTTATACCGATACAGCCAAAGGTAAAGAAAGAACATTTCTCACCTTTATACCGATACAGCCAAAGGTAAAGAAAGAAAGAACATTTCTCACCTTTATACCGATACATCCAAAGGTAAAGAAAGAAAGAACATTTCTCACCTTTATACCGATACATAAAGAAAGAAAGAACATTTCTCACCTTTATACCGATACATCCAAAGGTAAAGAAAGATCATTTCTCACCTTTATACCGATACATCCAAAGGTAAAGAAAGATCATTTCTCACCTTTATACCGATACATCCAAAGGTAAAGAAAGAAAGAACATTTCTCACCTTTATACCGATACATCCAAAGGTAAAGAAAGAACATTTCTCACCTTTATACCGATACATCCAAAGGTAAAGAAAGAAAGAACATTTCTCACCTTTATACCGATACATCCAAAGGTAAAGACAGAAAGAACATTTCTCACCTTTATACCGATACATCCAAAGGTAAAGAAAGAAAGAACATTTCTCACCTTTATACCGATACAGCCAAAGGTAAAGAAAGAACATTTCTCACCTTTATACCGATACATCCAAAGGTAAAGAAAAAAAGAACATTTCTCACCTTTATACCGATACATCCAAAGGTAAAGAAAGAAAGAACATAAAGTTTCAACTTAAGTTGTTCAAAACTGAAAAAAAAAGCCTATTTAAATTGAAGCTGGCTGCATTTTTGTGATGAAAATCCAAGGTGGCTGCATTTCCATTTTTGTCCTATTTTCTTAGCTGAATTTACTGGTACTGGTTAAAATTGTTTATTTCAAAGACTATTGAAAATTATGCTCAGGACCCATCGATCTCCTTTGTATTATAACTTGTATTATAACTTGGAGACCATAGTCACTTACCTGAAAGATTGAAATGAGTAGTCTCCAATCCAAGACACATTATAAAATAACATAATATTTCGGTTATGCCCGAAACGTCACATGTTTGATCTGTCTTTATTGGAGGAGTTACTTATTTTCGGTTTTCACCTTTGACTTCACTCCACTGTGGCTCCCGCGTATATATATATATATATATATGTATATGTAGTATGTAGAATGGGTCCTAGTACAAAAGATAGACCAACTGGAACTGATTGTTTCAAGGCAAATGCAGGTCCAAATCAGTCTATTATTTGACTCAGACAATCGAGTTGTGGAAGTCGTAGTCGTGAAGGTATCTGGGTAGTTCCGTAGTTAGTTAAAAACATTTTCCCTCTGCATTTTCTTGCTTGGCACCGACACAATGATTTAAAAAAAATATTGCATTGAAATTATTTGTGATTGAGCATCATGCAAGGAAGTAGTATATACATTCATACCGAGAAGGGGTGGTAAATGGTAAATCATAGCACCTTAGGATAAACGATGTTGCTTGATTGGTAATTTATTTAAACAAAAATGGTGGATTCTTTACTTTGTATTCTTGAAAGAGCAACGTAGGACATGCCATGACTAAATCCGGGGCGGTACAAATCAAGACTAACTTTGAAAGCGTTTGTCTTCGGGCCTTGTTGATCATCATTCCAAAGAATGGGCGTAATGGGAACTGCCACGTTCGAAAACGTATAGACTGTAAAACTGTATCACGGATGGCTGAATCTTGGAATTGTGTGTTGCTCACTGGAGACTCGGTAGTCCAGAGGCAAGGCGGCGGCCTCTCAATCCAAAGGTGGTGGGTTCGAGCCCCACCAATGGTTGAAACATTCTCTCGAGTTGTTTTTGGAGCACATTCTACCCCCCCCCGGGTCCAGGTAGGTGGATCGACACTTAGTCCCATCGGAGACGGATTATAAAAAGGAGGTCCCGTGTGCAGATCACACCCCTCTGTGCAGGTTAAAGATCCTTTGGCTGTTTACAGGGCAACAATTAAAGTTCCTACCAAAAGAACCCGAGATCACCTTAGTTTTAGATGTGAGTAAATCAAATCAAATAAGCTGCACCAAGGACTCAGTTGTCCAGAGGCAAGGTTTCGCCTTCTTAACCGAATTGTAGTTGGTTCGAGCCCCGCCAACTGTTTAAAAAATGTCTCAATTTTTTTCGAGTAAAATCTAACCCCCTGTTCAACGCAGGTGGATCGACACCTAGTCCCATCGGAGACGGACGGTAAAAAGGAAGTCCCGTGTACCAGATCACAACACTCTGTGCACGTTAAAGTTAAAGTTTAAAGATCCATTGGCCGTTTTCAAATCAAATCAAATCAAATCAAATCAAATCAAATCAAATCAAATCAAATCAAATCAAATCAAATCAAATCAAATCAAATCAAATCAAATCGAATCAAATCAAATCAAATCAAATCAAATCAAATGAAATCAAATCGAATCAAATCAAATCAAATCAAATCAAATCAAATCAAATTGCTCCCCTGTGTGCTGACCGGTTGTTATTTCAATCGACACCAAATTCCGAATAATCTGTTGCCACACACCGGGTTTCATTTGCAGGGCAAAGGACGTCAAGATCATCGCGGGTGTTGCAATCTTTAAAAAATGACAGATGGCAGTCAATAAATGTCAATGGAGTTGAATTTAGTCTGTTGGGTCATGTCAAAGCAAATCAAATCAAATCAAATCAAATCAAAGTTGCATTGTTGGGTCATGTAAAGCACTGTTGGGTCATGTAAAGCACTGTTGGGTCATTAAAGCATTGTTGGGTCATTAAAGCATTGTTGGGTCATGTAAAGCATTGTTGGGTCATGTAAAGCATTGTTGGGTCATGTAAAGCATTGTTGGGTAATGTAAAGCATTGTTGGGTCATGTAAAGCATTGTTGGGTAATGTTTAGTTGTTGGGTAATGTAAAGCATTGTTGGGTAATGTAAAGCATTGTTGGGTAATGTAAAGCATTGTTGGGTAATTGTTGGGTCATGTAAAGCATTGTTGGGTAATGTAAAGCATTGTTGGGTAATGTAAAGCATTGTTGGGTCATGTAAAGCATTGTTGGGTAATGTAAAGCATTGTTGGGTAATGTAAAGCATTGTTGGGTAATGTAAAGCATTGTTGGGTCATGTAAAGCATTCTCATCACAGGGAGCAGCAGACTGGCGAATTCGTTGTGACATCATTCCTGTTAATCTGATCCGTTGTCTTATCTAGAGCTGCAAGTATGCCAGCCACGCTCTGAGAGCTAGTTGTAATCATGCATGTTGACATTGAAGTCAGGAATACATATTCCATGAGATGAATCAATTCAACGTGAAATATTATTAATATTTTGATTTCTGGGTGTCTTGTTTCAGTGATGCAATCAGTTCAATGCAATTTCATTTCTTACTATACTAAGCATCAACCCAACAGTTGAAGACAAGGACATACTCCACAACAGGTTACAGAGTGTGATCCACAAGCTTTTATATCAACATTGACATGGGAGATATAAATGCCAAGGTAGGTTCGGACTACATAAATTGTGAGGACATCATAGGTGGACAAACAGAGTTGCAAAAACGACTTCCCACACATCAGGATCCACAAAGCAACATGGGTCGCGCGTCAGATGGTAGGAGTAAGAGACAGAACCAGGCCGACCAGTTGTGCAGTTCCTGAAAGTTTAGACACTCACCAAAAGATGGTAGAGTAGAGCGAGAGGAACACAATATTACACCAGACCACCACTTGTTCCTTGGAAAGCTGAGGCTATAGTTGATATAATGTCCACACAACAGATTTCAAAACCTTCAACATCTGGAAGAGTGTGAGATAAACTACGACTGGGACAAGATAGAAGAAGACATGAATTTCACCTGCCACAATTTACTTGGGCCAAAAGTCAACAACGACGAGGAACAGATCTCACTTGTTTCTCTTAACAATATAAGAATACAACGAGAGATGAAAGTTGAAGTCAATGACTCCTACACTTGTGCTTAAAAAACTAACTGCACAGGAATAGTACTCCAGAGCGAGTCGGAATGACAAGGAAAGCTACCCGGAGGCTTAGCAGAAAAGGCAAAGAAGGCAGCAGCTGATGGACATTTGAAAATCGTTTACCAAACAACCAAGATTCTCTCATGTAAGCTTAAGAGGCCAACACTTTCAGGGAAGGATAAGGAGGAAATATCATCTTCCATCCAGCACAAGACAAATGAGTCAATGAAGTGGGCATCTTAACTAGCTTCTGAATAATCGACCAGAAATCCTTCCAGCTAGAAATGAGTCCTCCAATGAATGTGGAACATACGCAAAAAAGGAAATAGCAGCAGCATGATGCATGTCCTATTTTAAAAAAGGTTTGGAAGAGGGGTGAAAGACCTAGAGAATGGAAGGAAAGACATCTGACCAAGTTGTCAAAGAAAGGATATCTGAGTAACTGTAACAACTACATAGGCATATCACTGTTGTCCATGCCAGAGAAGCTGTTTAACATAATAATCCTGGAGAGATTGAAACAAGCAGAAGATAAGAGGCCTCGAGGCAACCAGGCGAGATTACGAAAGAATTCATCAAGTGTGGACCAGATAGCTACCCTCATTGTATCATTTCTGCAATAGATCTCACCCCTTTTAGTCAACTTTTCTCTTTTTTTTTCTTTTCTGTTTAAGCTCAGATTGGATAGCGTATTCCATTCAAGGCATTATCAGAGTGGGCGTATGGACCATCGTTAAAATTCATCTGTATCCGTTTCTACCTCTTTCAGGCTTATTTCAGTTTGATGTTTTTTATAGCTATTTAGATGTATATGTTCAAGTACCAATCTATCTATGTTCGTAGATAGCTGTTACAGATCTATATTTATATCTTCATTATCTCTCTTCCAAAAAATATACAAATATTGATGTACTATTTTCTGTGCGCAGAGCTTTGTATTTAGAGTGTCTTTTAAGATTGTAATCTATCTTTTGTAGTCTCTCTCTCTCTCTCTCTCTCTCTCTCTCTCTCTCTCTCTCTCTCTCTCTCTCTCTCTCTCTCTCTCTCTCTCTCTCTCTCTCTCTCTCTCTCTCTCTCTCTCTCTCTCTCTCTCTCTCTCTCTCTCTCTCTCTCTCTCTCTCTCTCTCTCTCTCTCTCTCTCTCTCTCTCTCTCTCTCTCTCTCTCTCTCTCTCTCTCTCTCTCTCTCTCTCTCTCTCTCTCTCTCTCTCTCTCTCTCTCTCTCTCTCTCTCTCTCTCTCTCTCTCTCTCTCTCTCTCTCTCTCTCTCTCTCTCTCTCTCTCTCTCTCTCTCTCTCTCTCTCTCTCTCTCTCTCTCTCTCTCTCTCTCTCTCTCTCTCTCTCTCTCTCTCTCTCTCTCTCTCTCTCTCTCTCTCTCTCTCTCTCTCTCTCTCTCTCTCTCTCTCTCTCTCTCTCTCTCTCTCTCTCTCTCTCTCTCTCTCTCTCTCTCTCTCTCTCTCTCTCTCTCTCTCTCTCTCTCTCTCTCTCTCTCTCTCTCTCTCTCTCTCTCTCTCTCTCTCTCACTCTCTCTCTCTCTCTCTCTCTCACTCTCTCTCTCTCTCTCTCTCTCTCTCTCTCTCTCTCTCTCTCTCTCTCTCTCTCTCTCTCTCTCTCTCTCTCTCTCTCTCTCTCTCTCTCTCTCTCTCTCTCTCTCTCTCTCTCTCTCTCTCTCTCTCTCTCTCTCTCTCTCTCACACACACACACACTCACACTCTCACTCAAACGCTACTTTAAATCAAGTAATATCAAATACCATAAGAACTAGATTAAAATCAATTAATTTAAAAAAAAAGAAACGGAAGAAAAAAATACCAAATAAGGGATAACAGCATTATTTAAGGTCCATGTATCGCCACCCATGCTTGCTGTTTACGCTTCTTTTCATCATGGCTTTTTTTTTTTGGTCGTATTTTTTTTTCTTAACTTTTTTTCGCATGTATTATATTATTATATAACTACCAAACACAAGTAGGAAAACACGTGAATAATCCTAGTGATGAAGACAATGATGAAGAGGGTGATGAATATGAAAAGTGATAATAAAAATAAAAATAAAAATAATAATAATAATAATAATAATAATAATAATAATAATAATAATAATAATAATAATAATAATAATAATAATAACAATAACGTAACAAGAGCATAACAACAAGCACAATCACAAGCCCGTAATAATAATAATAATAATAATAATAATAATAATAATAATAATAATAATAATAATAATGATAATGATAATGATAATGATAATGATAATGATAATGATAATGATAATGATAATGATAATGATGATGATGATAATGATGATAATAATAATAATAATAATAATAATAATAATAATAATAATAATAATAATAATAATAATAATAATAATGATAATAGTAATAATAATAATATAAAATAATAATAACAATAATCATAACAATACAATAACGTAACAATAACAATACGTATCAATAACAATAACCATAACAATAACAATAACAACAAATAACATAACCACCAGCACAATCACAACCCCGATATAATAATGACAATAATGGTAAACATAATGATAACAATACCAATACCAGTACCAGTACCAGTAACACATCACATCATCGCCAGCTTCCTCGGAGATGGACATTTAACAAGCACATGTTCAGGGTTTCCGGACGGGTCACCGCACCAACGACAGGTTGGGTCACGGGTTAGGTCTATCCTATTCAGATGAGCGCCGAGTGGTGCGTGGCCAGTACGCATCCATCCCGAAAATGGTTGCCTGATCCCTCCTTTTCAGGGTCCTCCACGCGTCATCTTTCATAGGACCTGGCATGTGTTGTGTCTTTCGCCCAATCCGCAATTGATCTGTCTGCCATTGCCTCTCGGCAGAGCCTTTTGGCTGCGTCGTGAGTGCCAATCTTTCGGCCGTGTCGTTACCAGGGATCCAATGTCCTGGTATCCATGGAGCCTTACTTCCACACCGAAATGTGTCTCAAGTTGCCCCAATACTCGTACCACTTGGCCGAGAAGCGGGTCCTCCATAGCCACGTGCCAGTTCCCGAGGGCTTCGAGAACCGACTTTGTGTCAGTAACAAGATCAGTAACAAGAACAGTAACAAGAACAAGAACGGTAACAAGATCAGTAACAAGAACAGTAACAAAACCAAGACCGGTAACAAAAACAAGAACAAGAACGGTAACAAGAACAGTGACAAAAACGGTAACAGCAACAAGAACGGTAACGGAAACTTTTAACATGAACAACAAGAACAAGAACGGTTACAAGAACAAGAACGGTAACAATAACACGAACGGTAACAACAACACGAACGGTAATAATAATAATAATAATAATAATAATAATAATATAAGAAGAAGAAGAAGAAGAAGAAGAAGAAGAAGAAGAAGAAGAAGAAGAAGAAGAAGAAGAAGAAGAAGAAGAAGAAGAAGAAGAAGAAGAAGAAGAAGAAGAAGAAGAAGAAGAAGAAGAAGAAGAAGAAGAAGAAGAAGAAGAAGAAGAAGAAGAAGAAGAAGAAGAAGAAGAAGAAGAAGAAGAAGAAGAAGAAGAAGAAGAAGAAGAAGAAGAAGAAGAAGAAGAAGAAGAAGAAGAAGAAGAAGAAGAAGAAGAAGAAGAAGAAGAAGAAGAAGAAGAAGAAGAAGAAGAAGAAGAAGAAGAAGAATAGCTTTTAAGTACGTGGATAGGGAGACTCTGTCGAATGTCGAAACTCATGAGGCGCTGCGCAATACCTGAGTTAAGTCTACCAAACACGAAACGAACTTCTGAAGGAAAATCTTCACAGCTTTTCCAGATGCAAACAGGAATTCGACAAGGATGCATGCTCTCACTCTTGCCTTTTCCTCCTGGCGATTGATTGGATCATGGAGGAAGCTACCAAAGCCGGGTGAAACGGACTTCAATTGGAACCATGCAGACTTTGCAAACGACTTTGCAATACTATCGCATACACACCACCGGATAGAATATCGGTCGTTCATTGGCTAATGCAATGTTCTTCATTCAAACCTTTTCTTTTTTGCGGCGTGGCACCTCTGCCGAGTAGTCAGCGCGGCCATACTTGCTTTTTCTACATTTGTTTGTACAAGTTGTTCCTTGCCTCTCCTCATTTTCTTTGCTGTTGGTGGCAAAAAGCCGACGAGGAAGGATATTCCTTGAAGGCCTACAGTTGGGCGAGTCGATTGTGACTCTTTTGGGTGTATCCAGTACTTCCGGTCTACAAAGCATGTGAGCTCTGTCGGAGTGGGCGTTTCTGTCTTGTCTTTGTGCACTCGTCTCTGCCATTGGCGGCATCACGAGAGAGCTAGCGGTAGTGGGCGTGTCCGTATTAGAGCGTCTAACGGGTGAAGTAATGCTAACTCCACCCAGATCGAGGAAGAACAGATGTTCGTTGAGGTCTTTCAAGGACGAGCTACAATGTAGTTTTCTCTGGTTGTGCGCACCACCTGTCATCGTCATAAGCGAAGATTTCTTGCGAGGAGTCGAAGAATGGCAAAAAGTGGACCGAAGCCGGTTGCGTTTCGGTGTTCCACTCAGGCTGCCGTCAGAGGTGAAGGCCTCCATCCATCCGTCTTCTTCTTCTTCTTCTTCCTCAATCGAAAGTTCGCTCTCCTCACAATCACGCCACGCCATGGCTAGAGCATTGTATCCGACACGGGGAAAATCCTCTACATCTGGCAGACAAGATCACAAGGGGAGAAAACAAAAACCCAGTCAGTACGTGCCACAGCATAACAAGTTCTTGTGTGTTTCATAATAAACTTCTTTCTTTTTTTTATTTCCTTCTTTTGTCTTTTAATTTTTACACAAGAATTGAAACACTACAACAGCTCGACTTCAATGAAAATTGAGAACCAAAAAAACAAAACGACCCTGAAGCTTTTTTATGCTGTTTATCAATACCGAATTAATCTTTTGGTGAATTCGCAGGAATTCATTTTTTTAATTTTCAAAGTTCGTTGCTACATATAAAGGTTTTAGAACAGCACACAGTTCCATCATAGAATGACAACACTTTGTATCAGAACATCTCACACATCCAAAATAGAAAGATAACACTTTGCAATAGAAGGATAACACTTTCTTACATAACACAGAATTCTGTCATAGAAGGATAGCACTTTCTAACACAACACAGTTCCGTAGTAGAAGCATAGCAACACAACGCAGTTCCGTAGTATAAGCATAGCACTTTCTAACACAACAACACACAGCTCCGTAGTAGAAGCATAAGCACAGTTCCGTAGTAGAAGCATAGCACTTTCTAACACAACAAAACACAGCTCCGTAGTAGAAGCATAGCACTTTTAACACAACAACACACAGCTCCGTAGTAGAAGCATAGCACTTTTAACACAACAACAGACAGCTCCGTAGTAGAAGCATAGCACTTTTAACACAACAACAGACAGCTCCGTAGTAGAAGCATAGCACTTTCTAACACAACAACACACAGCTCCGTAGTAGAAGCATAGCACTTTCTAACACAACAACACACAGCTCCGTAGTATAAGCATAGCATTTCTTAACACAACACACAGTTCCGTAGTAGAAGCATAGCACACACAGTTCCGTAGTAGAAGCATAGCAACACAACACACAGTTCTGTAGTAGAAGCATAGCACTTCTTAGCACAACACACAGCTCCGTAGTAGAAGCATAGCACTCTCTAACACAACAACACACAGTTCCGTAGTAGAAACATAGCACTTTCTAACACAACAACACACAGTTCCGTAGTAGAAACATAACACTTTCTAACACAACAACACACAGTTCCGTAGTAGAAACATAACACTTTCTAACACAACAACACACAGTTCCGTAGTAGAAACATAACACTTTCTAACACAACAAAACACAGTTCCGTAGTAGAAACATAACACTTTCTAACACAACAAAACACAGTTCCGTAGTAGAAACATAGCACTTTCTAACACAACAAACACAGTTCCGTAGTAGAAACATAACACTTTCTAACACAACAAAACACAGTTCCGTAGTAGAAACATAACACTTTCTAACACAACAAAACACAGCTCCGTAGTAGAAACATAACACTTTCTAACACAACAAAACACAGTTCCGTAGTAGAAACATAACACTTTCTAACACAACAAAACACAGTTCCGTAGTAGAAACATAACACTTTCTAACACAACAAGACACAGTTCCGTAGTAGAAATATAACACTTTCTAACACAACAAAACACAGTTCCGTAGTAGAAATATAACACTTTCTAACACAACAAGACACAGTTCCGTAGTAGAAACATAACACTTTCTAACACAACAAAACACAGTTCCGTAGTAGAAATATAACACTTTCTAACACAACAAAACACAGTTCCGTAGTAGAAATATAACACTTTCTAAGACAACAAAACACAGTTCCGTAGTAGAAATATAACACTTTCTAACACAACAAAACAGAGTTCCGTAGTAGAAATATAACACTTTCTAACACAACAAGACACAGTTCCGTAGTAGAAATGTAACACTTTCTAACACAACAAAACACAATTCCATCATAGAAGCATAGCACTTTCTAACACAACAACACACAGCTCCGTAGTAGAAATATAACACTTTCTAACACAACAAAACACAGCTCCGTAGTAGAAATATAACACTTTCTAACACAACACAGTTCCGTAGTAGAAACATAACACTTTCTAACAC
Organism: Doris montereyensis; assembly: GCA_037039925.1. Taxonomy (NCBI): domain Eukaryota; kingdom Metazoa; phylum Mollusca; class Gastropoda; order Nudibranchia; family Dorididae; genus Doris; species Doris montereyensis. Next base: position 132,997 of record JAXRKP010000094.1, on the reverse strand, counting down.
AACACAGTTCCGTAGTAGAAACATAACACTTTCTAACACAACACAGTTCCGTAGTAGAAGCATAACACTTTCTAACACAACAACACACAATTCCATCATAAAACGATAGCACTTTGTAACACAACACACAATTCCATCATCAAAGGATAGCACTTTCTCACACAACACACAGTTTCGTAGTCGTAGGTGACGTCCTAATACAACAACAGATATCATAGAATTTAACACTTTCTAACACAACACACAGTTCCATCATAGAAGGATAGCACTTCCTAACACAAACACAGTCCGTCATAGAATTTAACACTTTCTAACACAACACACAGTTCCATCATAGAAGGATAACACTTCCTAACACAAAACACAGTCCGTCATAGAATTTAACACTTTCTAAGACAACACACAGTTCCATCATAGAAGGATAACACTTTCTAACACAAAACACAGTTCCATCATAGAAGGATAACACTTTCTAACACAAAACAGTTCCATCATGGAAGGATAGCACTTTCTAACACAAAATAGTTCCATCATAGAAGTATAACACTTTCTAACAAAATAAACAGTTCCGTCATATAAGTATAACACTTTCTAACAAAATAAACAGTTCCGTCATAGAAGGATAACACTTTCTAACAAAATAAACAGTTCCATCATAGAAGGATAACACTTTCTAACAAAATAAACAGTTCCGTCATAGAAGGATAACACTTTCTAACAAAATAAACAGTTCCATCATAGAAGGATAGCACTTTCTAACACAACCCGCGGTTCCGTCATAGAAGGATAGCACTTTCTAACACAACCACGGTTCCGTCATAGAAGGATGGCACTTTCTAACACAACCCACATTTCCGTCATAGAAGGATGGCACTTTCTAACACAACCCACTGTTCCGTCATAGAAAGATAGCACTTTCTAATACAACACAGTTCCATCATAGAATAATAACACTTTCTAACACAACACACAGTTCCATCATAGAATAATATCACTTTCTAACACAACACACATTTCCATCATAGAAGAATAACACTTTCTAACACAGCACACAGTTCCATCATAGAATTTAACACTTTCTAACACAACACACAGTTCCATCATAGAATAATAACACTTTTTAACACAACACACAGTTCCATCATAGAATAATAACACTTTCTAACACAACACACAGTTCCATCATAGAATAATAACACTTTCTAACACAACACACAGTTCCATCATAGAATAATAACACTTTCTAACACAACACACAGTTCCATCATAGAATAATATCACTTTCTAACACAACACACATTTCCATCATAGAAGAATAACACTTTCTAACACAGCACACAGTTCCATCATAGAATTTAACACTTTCTAACACAACACACAGTTCCATCATAGAAGAATATCACTTTCTAACACAACACACAGTTCCATCATAGAAGAATATCACTTTCTAACACAACACACAGTTCCATCATAGAATTTAACACTTTCTAACACAGCACACAGTTCCATCATAGAAGAATATCACTTTCTAACACAACACACAGTTCCATCATAGAAGAATAACACTTTCTAACACAACACACAGTTCCATCATAGAAGAATAACACTTTCTAACACAACACACAGTTCCATCATAGAAGAATAACACTTTCTAACACAACACACAGTTCAATCATAGAATTATAACACTTTCTAACACAACACACAGTTCCATCATAGAATTTAACACTTTCCAACACAACACACTGTTCAATCATAGAATTATAGCACTTTCTAACACAACACACAGTTCCATCATAGAAGGATAGCACTTTCTAACACAACACACAGTTCCATCATGGAAGAATAACACTTTCTAACACAACACACAGTTCCATCATAGAATTTAACACTTTCTAACACAACACACAGTTCCATCATAGAAGAATAACACTTTCTAACACGACACACAGTTCCATCATAGAAGGATAGTATTTCTAACACGACACACAGTTCCATCATAGAATTTAACACTTTCCATAACACACCACACTGTTCCATCAACACAACAACACACAGTTCCATCATAGAAGGATAGCACTTTCTAATCACAACACACAGTTCCATCATAGAAGAATAACACTTTCTAACACAACACACAGTTCCATCATAGAAGAATAACACTTTCTAACACAACACACAGTTCCATCATAGAAGAATAACACTTTCTAACACAACACACAGTTCCATCATAGAAGAATAACACTTTCTAACACAACACACAGTTCCATCATAGAAGGATAACACATTTCTAACACGACACACAGTTCCATCATAGAAGGATAGCACTTTCTAACACAACACACAGTTCCATCATAGAAGGATAGCACTTTCTAACACAACACACATCATAGTTCCATCATAGAAGGATAGTACACTTTCTAACACGACACACAGTTCCATCATAGAAGGATAGCACTTTCTAACACGACACACATGTTCCATCATAGAAGGATAACACTTTCTAACACGACACACTGTTCCATCATAGAAGAATAACATTTCTAACACGACACACAGTTCCATCATAGAAGAATAACACTTTCTAACACGACACACAGTTCCATCATAGAAGGATAACACTTTCTAACACAACACACAGTTCCATCATAGAATAATAGCACTTTCTAACACAACACACAGTTCCATCATAGAAGGATAGCACTTTCTAACACAACACACAGTTCCATCATAGAATTTAACACTTTCTAACACAACACACAGTTCCATCAACACTTTCTAACACAACACACAGTTCCATCATAGAAGAATAACACTTTCTAACACAACACACAGTTCCATCATAGAAGAATAACACTTTCTAACACAACACACAGTTCCATCATAGAAGAATAACACAACACACAGTTCTAACACATTCTAACACGACACACTGTTCCATCATAGAAGGATAACACTTTCTAACACGACACAAAGTTCCATCATAGAATTTAACTCTTTCTAACACAACACACAGTTCCATCATAGAAGGATAGCACTTTCTAACACGACACACAGTTTCATCATAGAAGGATAGCACTTTCTAACACAAAACACAGTCCATCATAGAATTTAACACTTTCTAACACAACACACAGTTCCATCATAGAAGGATAGTACTTTCTAACACGACACACTGTTCCATCATAGAAGGATAGCACATTCTAACACAACAACAGTTCCATCATAGAATTTAGCACTTTCTAACACGACACACATTTCCATCATAGAATTTAACACTTTCTAACACAACACACAGTTCCATCATAGAATTTAACATTTTCTAACACAACACACAGTTCCATCATAGAAGGATAGCACTTTCTAACACGACACACAGTTCCATCATAGAAGGATAGCACTTTCTAACACAACACACAGTTCCATCATAGAATTTAACACTTTCTAACACAACACACAGTTCCATCATAGAAGAATAGCACTAACACTTTCTAACACGACACACAGTTCCATCATAGAAGGATAGTACTTTCTAACACGACACACAGTTCCATCATAGAAGGATAACACTTTCTAACACAACACACAGTTCCATCATAGAAGGATAGCACTTTCTAACACAACACACAGTTCCATCATAGAAGGATAACACTTTCTAACACAACACACAGTTCCATCATAGAAGAATAACACTTTCTAACACAACACACTGTTCAATCATAGAAGAATAACTCATTCTAACACGACACACAGTTCCATCATAGAAGAATAACACTTTCTAACACAACACACAGTTCCATCATAGAAGAATAACACATTCTAACACAACACACAGTTCCATCATAGAAGAATAACACTTTCTAACACAACACACAGTTCCATCATAGAAGAATAACACATTCTAACACAACACACAGTTCCATCATAGAAGAATAACACTTTCTAACACGACACAAAGTTCCATCATAGAATTTAACTCTTTCTAACACAACACACAGTTCCATCATAGAAGGATAGCACTTTCTAACACGACACACAGTTTCATCAGAGAAGGATAGCACTTTCTAACACAAAACACAGTCCGTCATAGAATTTAACACTTTCTAACACAACACACAGGTTCCATCATAGAAGGATAGCACTTTCTAACACGACACACAGTTTCATCATAGAAGGATAGCACATTCTAACACAAAAAACAGTCCGTCATAGAATTTAACACTTTCTAACACGACACACATTTCCATCATAGAAGGATAACACTTTCTAACACGACACACATTTCCATCATAGAAGGATAACACTTTCTAACACGACACACATTTCCATCATAGAAGGATGACACTTTCTAACACGACACACATTTCCATCATAGAAGGATAACACTTTCTAACACGACACACAGTTCCATCATAGAAGGATAATACTTTCTAACACGACACACAGTTCCATCATAGAATAATAACACTTTCTAACACGACACACAGTTCCATCATAGAAGAATAACACTTTCTAACACTGACACACAGTTCCATCATAGAAGAATATCACTTTCTAACACGACACACACTTCCATCATAGAAGAATAACACTTTCTAACCTGACACACATTTCCATCATAGAATAATAGCACTTTCTAACACGACACACAGTTCCATCATAGAATAATAGCACTTTCTAACACGACACACAGTTCCATCATAGAATAATAGCACTTTCTAACACGACACACAGTTCCATCATAGAATAATAGCACTTTCTAACACAACACACAGTTCCATCATAGAAGGATAGCACTTTCTAACACGACACACAGTTCCATCATAGAAGGATAGCACTTTCTAACACGACACACAGTTCCATCATAGAAGGATAGCACACGACACACTTTCCATCAACACTTTCTAACACGACACAGTTCCATCATAGAAGAATAACACTTTCTAACACGACACAGTTCCATCATAGAAGGATAGTACTTTCTAACACGACACACTGTTCTATCATAGAAGGATAGCACTTTCTAACACGACACAGTTCCATCATAGAAGAATAACACTTTCTAACACGACACAGTTCCATCATAGAAGGATAGTACTTTCTAACACGACACACTGTTCCATCATAGAAGGATAGTACTTTCTAACACAACACACTGTTCAATCATAGAATATAGCACTTTTAACACAACACGCAGTTCCATCATAGAAGAATAGCACATTCTAACACAACACACAGTTCCATCATAGAAGAATAACACATTCTAACACAACACACAGTTCCATCCTAGAAGAATAACACTTTCTAACACAACACACAGTTCCATCATAGAAGAATAACACATTCTAACACGACACACAGTTCCATCATAGAATTTAACACTTTCTAACACAACACACTGTGCAATCATAGAATTTAACTCTTTCTAACACAACACACAGTTCCATCATAGAAGGATAGCACTTTCTAACACGACACACAGTTTCATCAGAGAAGGATAGCACTTTCTAACACAAAACACAGTCCGTCATAGAATTTAACACTTTCTAACACAACACACAGTTCCATCATAGAAGGATAGCACTTTCTAACAGGACACACAGTTTCATCATAGAAGGGATAGCACATTCTAACACATAAAACAGTCCGTCATAGAATTTAACACTTTCTAACACAACACACAGTTCCATCATGGAAGGATAGCACTTTCTAACACAAAACACAGTCCGTCATAGAATTTTACATTTTCTAACACGACACACATTTCCATCATAGAAGGATAACACTTTCTAACACGACACACATTTCCATCATAGAAGGATAACACTTTCTAACACGACACACGTTTCCATCATAGAAGGATAACACTTTCTAACACGACACACATTTCCATCATAGAAGGATAATATTTCCTAACACGACACACAGTTCCATCATAGAAGGATAGCACTTTCTAACACGACACACAGTTCCATCATAGAAGGATAGCACTTTCTAACACGACACACAGTTCCATCATAGAAGGATAGCACTTTCTAACACGACACACAGTTCCATCATAGAAGGATAGCACTTTCTAACACAACACACAGTTCCATCATAGAATAATAGCACTTTCTAACACAACACACAGTTCCATCATAGAAGGATAGCACTTTCTAACACGACACACAGTCCGTCATAGAATTTAACACTTTCTAACACGACACACAGTCCGTCATAGAATTTAACACTTTCTAACACAACAGACAGTTCCATCATAGAAGAATAGTACTTTCTAACACGACACACAGTTCCATCATAGAAGAATAACACTTTCTAACACAGCACAGTTCCATCATAGAAGAATAACACTTTCTAACACAACACACAGTTCCATCATAGAAGAATAGCACTTTCTAACACGACACACAGTTCCATCATAGAAGAATAGCACTTTCTAACACAGCACACAGTTCCATCATAGAAGAATAGCACTTTCTAACACAACACACAGTTCCATCATAGAAGAATAACACTTTCTAACACAACACACAGTTCCATCACAGAAGAATAAGCACTTTCTAACACAACACACAGTTCCATCATAGAAGAATATAGCACATTCCATCTAACACAAACAACACAGTTCCATCATAGAATAATAACACTTTCTAACACAACACACAGTTCCATCATAGAAGAATAACACTTTTGAAGACAACACACAACACAACACACAGTTCCATCATAAGAATAGAATAACACCGTCATTCTAACACTTTCTAACACACAGTTCCATCATAGAAGGATAACACTTTCTAACACAAAACACAGTTCCATCATAGAAGAATATCACTTTCTAACACAACACACAGTTCCATCATAGAAGAATAACACTTTCTAACACGACACACAGTTCCATCATAGAAGAATAACACTTTCTAACACGACACACAGTTCCATCATAGAAGGATAGCACTTTCTAACACGACACACAGTTCCATCATAGAAGGATAGCACTTTCTAACAACACAGTTCCATCATAGAATAATAGCACTTTCCACACACAGTTCCATCATAGAATAATAGCACTTTCTAACACGACACACAGTTCCATCATAGAATAATAGCACTTTCTAACACAACACACAGTTCCATCATAGAAGGATAGCACTTTCTAACACGACACACTGCTCCATCATAGAAGGATAGTACTTTCTAACACGACACACTGTTCCATCATAGAAGGATAGTACTTTCCAACACGACACACTGTTCCATCATAGAAGGATAGTACTTTCTAACACGACACACTGTTCCATCATAGAAGAATAACACTTTCTAACACGACACAGTTCCATCATAGAAGAATAACACTTTCTAACACGACACACAGTTCCATCATAGAAGGATAGTACTTTCTAACACGACACACTGTTCCATCATAGAAGGATAGCACTTTCTAACACGACACAGTTTCATCATAGAAGAATAACACTTTCTAACACGACACAGTTCCATCATAGAAGGATAGTACTTTCTAACACGACACACTGTTCAATCATAGAATATAGCACTTTTAACACAACACGCAGTTCCAGCATAGAAGAATAGCACATTCTAACACAACACACAGTTCCATCATAGAAGAATAACACATTCTAACACAACACACAGTTCCATCCTAGAAGAATAACACTTTCTAACACAACACACAGTTCCATCATAGAAGAATAACACATTCTAACACGACACACAGTTCCATCATAGAATTTAACACTTTCTAACACAACACACTGTGCAATCATAGAATTTAACTCTTTCTAACACAACACACAGTTCCATCATAGAAGGATAGCACTTTCTAACACGACACACAGTTTCATCAGAGAAGGATAGCACTTTCTAACACAAAACACAGTCCGTCATAGAATTTAACACTTTCTAACACAACACACAGTTCCATCATAGAAGGATAGCACTTTCTAACAGGACACACAGTTTCATCATAGAAGGGATAGCACATTCTAACACAAAAAACAGTCCTTCATAGAATTTAACACTTTCTAACACAACACACAGTTCCATCATGGAAGGATAGCACTTTCTAACACAAAACACAGTCCGTCATAGAATTTTACATTTTCTAACACGACACACATTTCCATCATAGAAGGATAACACTTTCTAACACGACACACATTTCCATCATAGAAGGATAACACTTTCTAACACGACACACGTTTCCATCATAGAAGGATAACACTTTCTAACACGACACACATTTCCATCATAGAAGGATAATATTTCCCAACACGACACACAGTTCCATCATAGAAGGATAGCACTTTCTAACACGACACACAGTTCCATCATAGAAGGATAGCACTTTCTAACACAACACACAGTTCCATCATAGAAGGATAGCACTTTCTAACACGACACACAGTTCCATCATAGAAGGATAGCACTTTCTAACACAACACACAGTTCCATCATAGAATAATAGGACTTTCTAACACAACACACAGTTCCATCATAGAAGGATAGCACTTTCTAACACGACACACTGTTCCATCATAGAAGGATAGTACTTTCCAACACGACACACTGTTCCATCATAGAAGAATAACACTTTCTAACACGACACAGTTCCATCATAGAAGGATAGTACTTTCTAACACGACACACTGTTCCATCATAGAAGGATACCACTTTCTAACACAACACACTGTTCAATCATAGAATATAGCACTTTTAAAACAACACGCAGTTCCATCATAGAAGAATAGCACATTCTAACACAACACACAGTTCCATCATAGAAGGATAACACATTCTAACACAACACACAGTTCCATCATAGAAGAATAACACTTTCTAACACAACGCACAGTTCCATCATAGAAGAATAACACATTCTAACACGACACACAGTTCCATCATAGAATTTAACATTTTCTAACACAACACACAGTTCCATCATAGAATTTAAATCTTTCTAACACAACACACAGTTCCATCATAGAAGGATAGCACTTTCTAACACGACACACAGTTTTATCATAGAATATAACATTTTCTAACACAACACACAGTTCCATCATAGAAGGATAGCACTTTCTAACACGACACACTGTTCCATCATAGAAGGATAGTACTTTCTAACACGACACACTGTTCCATCATAGAAGGATAGTACTTTCCAACCATCATACACACTGTTCCATCATAGAAGGATAGTACTTTCTAACACGACACACTGTTCCATCATAGAAGAATAACACTTTCTAACACGACACAGTTCCATCATAGAAGAATAACACTTTCTAACACGACACACAGTTCCATCATAGAAGGATAGTACTTTCTAACACGACACACTGTTCCATCATAGAAGGATAGCACTTTCTAACACGACACAGTTTCATCATAGAAGAATAACACTTTTTAACACGACACAGTTCCATCATAGAAGGATAGTACTTTCTAACACGACACACTGTTCCATCATAGAAGGATAGCACTTTCTAACACGACACAGTTCCATCATAGAAGAATAACACTTTCTAACACGACACAGTTCCATCATAGAAGGATAGTACTTTCTAACACGACACACTGTTCCATCATAGAAGGATAGCACTTTCTAACACAACACACTGTTCAATCATAGAATATAGCACTTTTAACACAACACACAGTTCCATCATAGAAGAATAGCACATTCTAACACAACACACAGTTCCATCATAGAAGAATAACACATTCTAACACAACACACAGTTCCATCATAGAAGAATAACACTTTCTAACACAACACACAGTTCCATCATAGAAGAATAACACATTCTAACACGACACACAGTTCCATCATAGAATTTAACACTTTCTAACACAACACACTTTCAATCATAGAATTTAACTCTTTCTAACACAACACACAGTTCCATCATAGAAGGATAGCACTTTCTAACACGACACACAGTTTCATCATAGAAGGGATAGCACATTCTAACACAAAAAACAGTCCTTCATAGAATTTAACACTTTCTAACACAACACACAGTTCCATCATGGAAGGATAGCACTTTCTAACACAAAACACAGTCCGTCACAGAATTTTACATTTTCTAACACGACACACATTTCCATCATAGAAGGATAACACTTTCTAACACGACACACAGTTCCATCATAGAAGGATAACACTTTCTAACACGACACACGTTTCCATCATAGAAGGATAACACTTTCTAACACGACACACATTTCCATCATAGAAGGATAATATTTCCTAACACAACACACAGTTCCATCATAGAAGGATAGCACTTTCTAACACGACACACAGTTCCATCATAGAAGGATAGCACTTTCTAACACAACACATAGTTCCATCATAGAATAATAGGACTTTCTAACACAACACACAGTTCCATCATAGAAGGATAGCACTTTCTAACACGACACACAGTTCCATCATAGAAGGATAGTACTTTCTAACACGACACACTGTTCCATCATAGAAGGATACCACTTTCTAACACAACACACTGTTCAATCATAGAATATAGCACTTTTAAAACAACACACAGTTCCATCATAGAAGAATAGCATATTCTAACACAACACACAGTTCCATCATAGAAGAATAACACATTCTAACACAACACACAGTTCCATCATAGAAGAATAACACTTTCTAACACAACACACAGTTCCATCATAGAAAAATAACACATTCTAACACGACACACAGTTCCATCATAGAATTTAACATTTTCTAACACAACACACAGTTCCATCATAGAATTTAAATCTTTCTAACACAACACACAGTTTCATCATAGAAGGATAGCACTTTCTAACACGACACACAGTTTTATCATAGAATATAACATTTTCTAACACAACACACAGTTCCATCATAGAAGAATAACACTTTCTAACACAAAACACAGAGTCCATCATAGAATTTATCATAGAAGATTTAAACTTTCTAACACAACACACAGTTCCATCATAGAAGAATAACACTTTCTAACACAACACACAGTTCCATCATAGAAAAATAACACTTTCTAACACGACACACAGTTCCATCATAGAAGAATAACACTTTCTAACACAACACACAGTTCCATCAAAGAAGAATAACACTTTCTAACACAACACACAGTTCCATCATAGAAAGGATAACACTTTCTAACACGACACACAGTTCCATCAAAGAAGAATATCACTTTCTAACACGACACACAGTTCCATCATAGAAGAATATCACTTTCTAACACAACACACAGTTCCATCATAGAAGGATATCACTTTCTAACACGACACACAGTTCCATCATAGAAGAATATCACTTTCTAACACAACACACAGTTCCATCATAGAAGGATATACTTTCTAACACGACACACAGTTCCATCATAGAAGAATATCACTTTCTAACACAACACACAGTTCCATCATAGAAGAATAACACTTTCTAACACAACACACAGTTCCATCATAGAAGAATAGCACTTTCTAACACGACACACAGTTCCATCATAGAAGAATAACACTTTCTAACACAACACACAGTTCCATCATAGAAGGATAGACTTTCTAACACGACACACTGTTCCATCATAGAAGGATAGCACTTTCTAACACGACACACTTTCCATCATAGAAGAATAACACTTTCTAACACGACACACAGTTCCATCATAGAAGGATAACACTTTCTAACACGACACACAGTTCCATCATAGAAGGATAGCACTTTCTAACACAACACACTGTTCCATCATAGAAGGATAGCACTTTCTAACACAACACACAGTTCCATCATAGAAGAAACACTTTCTAACACACACAGTTCCATCATAGAAGGATAACAACAACACAACACACAGTTCCATCATAGAAGGATAACACTTTCTAACACAACACACAGTTCCATCATAGAAGGATAGCACTTTCTAACACAACACACAGTTCCATCATAGAAGAATAACACAACACACTGTTTCACATTTTCTAACACAACACACAGTTCCATCATAGAAGGATAGCACTTTCTAACACGACACACAGTTCCATCATAGAAGAATAGCACTTTCTAACACAAAACACAGTTCCATCATAGAAGAATAGTTTCTAACACAACACACAGTTCCATCATAGAAGGATAGCACTTTCTAACACAACACACAGTTCCATCATAGAAGGATAGCACTTTCTAACACAACACACAGTTAGCACTTTCTAACACGACACACAGTCATCAGAAGAATAGCACTTTCTAACACAACACACAGTTCCATCATAGAAGGATAGCACTTTCTAACACGACACACAGTTCCATCATAGAAGGAATAACACTTTCTAACACAACACACAGTTCCATCATTTCTAACACAACACACAGTTCCATCAGAATAGCACTTTCTAACACAACACACAGTTCCATCATAGAAGGATAACACTTTCTAACACAACACACAGTTCCATCATAGAAGAATAACACTTTCTAACACGACACACAGATCCATCATAGAAGGATTTTTACTTTCTAACACGACACACAGTTCCATCATAGAAGAATAGCACTTTCTAACACAACACACAGTTCCATCATAGAAGGATAGCACTTTCTAACACAACACACAGTTCCATCATAGAAGGATAGCACTTTCCTAACACAACACACAGTTCCATCATAGAAGGATAGCACTTTCTAACACAACACACAGTTCCATCATAGAAGGATAGCACTTTCTAACACAACACACAGTTCCATCATAGAAGGATAACACTTTCTAACACAACACACAGTTCCATCATAGAAGAATAACACTTTCTAACACGACACACAGTTCCATCATAGAAGGATAGTACTTTCTAACACGACACACTGTTCCATCATAGAAGGATAGTACTTTCTAACACGACACACTTTCCATCATAGAAGGATAGTACTTTCTAACACGACACACTGTTCCATCATAGAAGAATAACACTTTCTAACACAACACACAGTTCCATCATAGAAGAATAACACTTTCTAACACAACACACAGTTCCATCATAGAAGAATAACACTTTCTAACACGACACACAGTTCCATAGAATTTAACACTTTCTAACACAACACACAGTTCCATCATAGAAGATAACACTTTCTAACACAACACACAGTTCCATCATAGAAGGATAGTACATTCTAACACATTTCATCAAGAAGGATAGCACTTTCTAACACACACAGTTCCATCATAGAATTTAACACTTTCTAACACAACACACAGTTCCATCATAGAATGGATAACTCTTTCTAACACAACACACAGTTCCATCATAGAAGGATAACACTTTCTAACACGACACACAGTTTCATCATAGAAGGATAGCACTTTCTAACACAACACACAGTTCCATCATAGAATTTAACACTTTCTAACACACACACTTTTCCATCATAGAAGGATAACACTTTCTAACACGACACACAGTTCCATCATAGAAGGATAACACTTTCTAACACGACACACTTTCCATCATAGAAGGATAACACTTTCTAACACGACACACAGTTCCATCATAGAAGGATAATACTTTCCTAACACGACACACAGTTCCATCATAGAAGGATAACACTTTCTAACACGACACACAGTTCCATCATAGAAGGATAACACTTTCTAACACAACACACAGTTCCATCATAGAAGGATAACACTTTCTAACACGACACACTGTTCCATCATAGAAGGATAGCACTTTCTAACACGACACACAGTTCCATCATAGAAGAATAACACTTTCTAACACGACACACAGTTCCATCATAGAAGGATAGCACTTTCTAACACGACACACAGTTCCATCATAGAAGAATAACACTTTCTAACACGACACACAGTTCCATCATAGAAGGATAGCACTTTCTAACACGACACACTCTTCCATCATAAAGGATAATACTTTCTAACACGACACACTGTTCCATCATAGAAGAATAACACTTTCTAACACGACACAGTTCCATCATAGAAGGATATCACTTTCTAACACGACACACTGTTCCATCATAGAAGAATAGTCACTTTCTAACACGACACACTGTTCCATCATAGAAGGATAGCACTTTCTAACACAACACACAGTTCCATCATAGAAGAATAACACTTTCTAACAGCACACAGTTCCATCATAGAAGGATAATACTTTCTAACACAACACACAGTTCCATCATAGAAGAATAACACTTTCTAACACAACACACAGTTCCATCATAGAAGAATATCACTTTCTAACACTTCCATCTAACACTTTCTAACACACACACTGTTCCATCATAGAAGGATAACACTTTCTAACACAACAGTTCATCACAGAAGGATATCATTTTCTAACACGTTCCATCATAGAAGAATATCACTTTCTAACACGACACACAGTTCCATCATAGAAGAATAGCACTTTCTAACACAACACACAGTTCCATCATAGAAGAATAACACTTTCTAACACGACACACAGTTCCATCATAGAAGAATAGCACTTTCTAACACAACACACAGTTCCATCATAGAAGGATAGCACTTTCTAACACAACACACAGTTCCATCATAGAAGGATAGCACTTTCTAACACGACATTCAGTTCCATCATGGAAGAATAACACTTTCTAACACAACACACAGTTCCATCATAGAAGGATAACACTTTCTAACACAACACACAGTTCCATCATAGAAGAATAACACTTTCTAACACAACACACAGTTCCATCATAGAAGAATAACACTTTCTAACACAACACACAGTTCCATCATAGAAGAATAGCACTTTCTAACACAACACACAGTTCCATCATAGAAGGATAACACTTTCTAACACGACACACAGTTCCATCATAGAAGAATAGCACTTTCTAACACAACACACAGTTCCATCATAGAAGGATAGCACTTTCTAACACAACACACAGTTCCATCATAGAAGGATAGCACTTTCTAACACAGCACACAGTTCCATCATAGAAGGATAGCACTTTCTAACACAACACACAGTTCCATCATAGAAGGATAGCACTTTCTAACACAACACACAGTTCCATCATAGAAGAATAGCACTTTCTAACACAACACACAGTTCCATCATAGAAGAATAACACTTTCTAACACAACACACAGTTCCATCATAGAAGGATAGCACTTTCTAACACAACACACAGTTCCATCATAGAAGGAATAACACTTTCTAACACAACACACAGTTCCATCATAGAAGAATAACACTTTCTAACACAACACACAGTTCCATCATAGAAGAATAACACTTTCTAACACAACACACAGTTCCATCATAGAAGGATAGCACTTTCTAACACAACACACAGTTCCATCATAGAAGAATAACACTTTCTATCATAACACACAGTTTTATCATAGAATATAACACGACACACAGTTCCATCATGGAAGAATAACACTTTTTAACACGACACTCAGTCCGTCATAGAATTTAACACTTTCTAACACAACACACAGTTCCATCATTTCTAACACAACACACAGTCCATCATAGCATTTAACACTTTCTAACACGACACACAGTTCCATCATAGAAGAATAACACTTTCTAACACAACACACAGTTCCATCATAGAAGAATAACACTTTCTAACACAACACACAGTTCCATCATAGAAGAATAGCACTTTCTAACACGACACACAGTTCCATCATAGAAGGATAGCACTTTCTAACACGACACACAGTTCCATCATAGAAGAATAACACTTTCTAACACAACACACAGTTCCATCATAGAAGGATAGCACTTTCTAACACAACACACAGTTCCATCATAGAAGGATAGCACTTTCTAACACAACACACAGTTCCATCATAGAAGAATAGCACTTTCTAACACAACACACAGTTCCATCATAGAAGGATAGCACTTTCTAACACAACACACAGTTCCATCATAGAAGGATAGCACTTTCTAACACAACACACAGTTCCATCATAGAAGAATAACACTTTCTAACACAACACACAGTTCCATCATAGAAGGATAGCACTTTCTAACACAACACACAGTTCCATCATAGAAGGATAACACTTTCTAACACAACACACAGTTCCATCATAGAAGAATAACACTTTCTAACACAACACACAGTTCCATCTAGAAGAATAGCACTTTCTAACACAACACACAGTTCCATCATAGAAGGATAACACTTTCTAACACAACATGCAGTTCCATCATAGAAGAAGAACACTTTCTATCATAAAGAATAATAGAATATAACATTTTCTAACAACACCGTTCCATCATGGAAGAATAACACTTTTTAACACGACACTCAGTCCATCATAGAATTTAACACTTTCTAACACGACACACAGTCCATCATAGAATTTAACACTTTCTAACACGACACACAGTCCGTCATAGCATTTAACACTTTCTAACACGACACACAGTTCCATCATAGAAGAATAACACTTTCTAACACAACACACAGTTCCATCATAGAATAATAGCACTTTCTAACACAACACACAGTTCCATCATAGAATAATAGCACTTTCTAACACAACACACAGTTCCATCATAGAAGAATAACACTTTCTAACACAACACACAGTTCCATCATAGAATTTAACACTTTCTAACACGACACACAGTTCCATCATAGAATTTAACACTTTCTAACACAACAGACAGTTCCATCAAAGAAGAATAACACTTTCTAACACAACACACAGTTCCATCATAGAAGAATAACACTTTCTAACACAACACACAGTTCCATCAAAGAAGAATAGCACTTTCTAACACGACACACTGTGCAATTATAGAATTATAGCACTTTCTAACACAACACACAGTTCCATTATAGAAGGATAGCACTTTCTAACACGACACACAGTTCCATCATGGAAGAATAGCACTTTCTAACACAACACACAGTTCCATCATGGAAGAATAGCACTTTCTAACACAACACACAGTTCCATCATGGAAGAATAGCACTTTCTAACACAACACACAGTTCCATCATGGAAGAATAACACTTTCTAACACAACACACAGTTCCATCATAGAATTTAACACTTTCTAACACAACACACAGTTCCGTCATAGAATTTAACACTTTCTAACACAACACACAGTTCTATCATAGAAGAATAACACTTTCTAACACGACACACAGTTCCATCATAGAAGAATAACACTTTCTAACACAACACACGGTTCCATCATAGAAGAATAGCACTTTCTAACACAGCACACAGTTCCATCATAGAAGAATAAGATTTTCTAACACGACACACAGTTCAATCATAGAATATAGCACTTTTTAACACAACACACAGTTCCGTCATAGAATTTAACACTTTCTAACACAACACACAGTTCCATCATAGAATTTAACACTTTCTAACACAACACACAGTTCCATCATAGAAGAATAAAACTTTCTAACACGACATACAGTTTCATCATAGAAGGATAGCAACTTTCTAACATAACATGCAGTTCCATCATAGAAGGATAGCACTTTCTAACACAACACACTGTTCAATTATAGAAGAATAAGACTTTCTAACACAACACGGTTCCATCATAGAATATAACACTTCCTAACACAACACGAAGTTCTATCATAAAATTATAGCACTTTCTAACACGACACACAGTTCCAACATAGAATATAACATTTTCTAACACAACACACAGTTCCATCATAGAAGAATAACGCTTTTGAAGACAACACACAGTTCCATCATAGAAGGATAGCACTGTCTAACACGACACACAGTTTCATCATAGAAGGGATAGCACATTCTAACACAAAAAACAGTCCGTCATAGAATTTAACACTTTCTCACACGACACACATTTCCATCATAGAAGAATAACACTTTCTAACACAACACACAGTTCCATCATAGAAGAATAACACATTCTAACACAACACACAGTTCCATCATAGAGGAATAACACTTTCTAACACGAGACACAGTTCCATCATAGAAGAATAACACTTTCTAACACGACACACAGTTCCATCATAGAAGAATAACACTTTCTAACACAACACACAGTTCCATCATAGAAGAATATCATTTTCTAACACGACACACAGTTCCATCATAGAATTTAACACTTTCTAACACAACACACAGTTCCATCATAGAAGAATAACACTTTCTAACACGACACAGAGTTCCATCATAGAATTTAACACTTTCTAACACAACACACAGTTCCATCATAGAATTTAGCTCTTTGTAACACAACACACAGTTCCATCATGGAAGGATAGCACTTTCTAACACGACACACAGTTCCATCATAGAAGAATAACACTTTCTAACACGACACACAGTTCCATCATAGAAAGGATAGCACTTTCTAACACAACACACAGTTCCATCATAGAAAGGATAGCACTTTCTAACACAACACACAGTTCCATCATAGAAGAATAGCACTTTCTAACACAACACACAGTTCCATCATAGAAGAATAACACTTTCTAACACGACACACAGTTCCATCATAGAAGAATAACACTTTCTAACACAACACACAGTTCCATCATAGAAGAATAACACTTTCTAACACGACACACAGTTCCATCATAGAAGAATAGCACTTTCTAACACAGCACACAGTTCCATCATAGAAGAATAAGATTTTCTAACACGACACACAGTTCAATCATAGAATATAGCACTTTTTAACACAACACGCAGTTCCATCATAGAAGAATAACACGTTCTAACACAGCACACAGTTCCATCATAGAAAAATAAGACTTTCTAACACAACACACGGTTCCATCATAGAATATAACATTTTCTAACACAACACACAGTTCCATCATAGAAGAATAACGCTTTTGAAGACAACACACAGTTCCATCATAGAAGGATAGCACTTTCTAACACGACACAGTTTCATCATAGAAGGGATACCACATTCTAACACAAAAAACAGTTCCATCATAGAATTGAACACTTTCTAACACAACACACAGTTCCATCATAGAAGAATATCACTTTCTAACACGACACACAGTTCCATCATAGAAGAATAACACATTCTAACACGACACACAGTTCCATCATAGAAGAATAACACATTCTAACACAACACACAGTTCCATCATAGAAGAATAACACATTCTAACACAACACACAGTTCCATCATAGAAGAATAACACATTCTAACACGACACACAGTTCCATCATAGAAGAATAACACATTCTAACACAACACACAGTTCTATCATAGAAGAATAACACTTTCTAACACAACACACAGTTCCATCATAGAAGAATAACACTTTCTAACACAACACACAGTTCCGTCATAGAATTTAACACTTTCTAACACAACACACAGTTCCATCATAGAATTTAACACTTTCTAACACAACACACAGTTCCATCATAGAAGAATAGCACATTCTAACACAACACACAGTTCCATCATAGAAGGATAGCACTTTCTAACACGACACACTGTTCCATCATAGAAGGATAGCACATTCTAACACAAAAACAGTTCGTCATAGAATTTAAAACTTTCTAACACAACACACAGTTCCATCATGGAAGGATAGCACTTTCTAACACAAAACACAGTCCGTCATAGAATTTAACACTTTCTAACACGACACACATTTCCATCATAGAAGGATAACACTTTCTAACACGACACACATTTCCATCATAGAAGGATAACACTTTCTAACACGACACACATTTCCATCATAGAAGGATAACACTTTTTAACACGACACAGTTCTATCATAGAAGGATAATATTTCCTAACACGACACACATTTCCATCATAGAAGAATAACACTTTCTAACACGACACACATTTCCATCATAGAAGGATAATATTTCCTAACACGACACACATTTCCATCAGAGAAGGATCACACTTTCTAACACGACACACAGTTCCATCATAGAAGGATAGCACTTTCTAACACGACACACAGTTCCATCATAGAAGGATAGTACTTTCTAACACAACACACTGTTCCATCATAGAAGAATAACACTTTCTGACACAACACACTGTTCCATCATAGAAGGATAGTGCTTTCTAACACGACACACTGTTCCATCATAGAAGAATAACACTTTCTAACACAACACACTGTTCAATCATAGAATATAGCGCTTTCTAACACGACACACATTTCCATCAGAGAAGGATAACACTTTTAACACAACACGCAGTTCCATCATAGACGAATAACACTTTCTAACACAGCACACAGTT
Organism: Doris montereyensis; assembly: GCA_037039925.1. Taxonomy (NCBI): domain Eukaryota; kingdom Metazoa; phylum Mollusca; class Gastropoda; order Nudibranchia; family Dorididae; genus Doris; species Doris montereyensis. The sequence continues at coordinate 112,687 of JAXRKP010000094.1, read as the reverse complement.
CCATCTTAGAAGAATAAGACTTTCTAACACAACACACAGTTCCATCATAGAATTATAGCGCTTTCTAACACGACACACACAGTTCCATCATAGAATATAACATTTTCTAACACAACACACAGTTCCATCATAGAAGAATAACACTTTTTAACACAACACACAGTTCCATCATAGAAGGATAGCACTTTCTAACACGACACACAGTTTCATCATAGAAGGGATAGCACATTCTAACACAAAAAACAGTCCGTCATAGAATTTAACAGTTTCTAACACAACACACAGTTCCATCATGGAAGGATAGCACTTTCTAACACAAAACACAGTCCGTCATAGAATTTAACACTTTCTAACACAAAACACTGTTAAATCATAGAATTATAGCACTTTCTAACACAACACACAGTTTCAATAATAGAAGGATAGCACTTTCTAACACGACACAGTTCCATCATAGAAGAATAACACTTTCTAACACAACACACAGTTCCATCATAGAAGAATAACACATTCTAACACGACACACAGTTCCATCATAGAAAGGATAGCACTTTCTAACACAACACACAGTTCCATCATAGAAGAATAACACATTCTAACACGACACACAGTTCCATCATAGAAGGATAGTACTTTCTAACACAACACACAGTTAAATCATAGAAGGATAACACTTTCTAACACAACATGCAGTTCCATCATAGAAGAAGAACACTTTCTAACATAACACACAGTTTTATCATAGAATATAACATTTTCTAACACAACACACAGTTCCATCATGGAAGAATAACACTTTCTAACACGACACTCAGTCCGTCATAGAATTTAACACTTTCTAACACGACACACAGTCCGTCATAGAATTTAACACTTTCTAACACAACACACAGTTTTATCATAGAAGAATAACACTTTCTAACACGACACACAGTTCCATCATAGAAGAATAACACTTTCTAACACAACACACAGTTCCATCATAGAAGAATATCACTTTCTAACACAACACACAGTTCCATCATAGAATTATAGCACTTCCTAACACAACACAGTTCCATCATAGAAGAATAGCACTTTATAACACAACACACAGTTCCATCATAGAAGAATAGCACTTTTTAACACGACACACTGTGCAATCATAGAATTATAGCACTTTCTAACACAACACACAGTTCCATCATAGAAGGATAGCACTTTCTAACACGACATACAGTTTCATCATAGAAGGATAACACTTTCTAACACAACACACAGTTCCATCATAGAAGAATAGCACTTTCTAACACGACACACTGTGCAATCATAGAATTATAGCACTTTCTAACACAACACACAGTTCCATCATAGAAGGATAGCACTTTCTAACACAACATGCAGTTCCATCATGGAAGAATAACACTTTCTAACACAACACACAGTTCCGTCATAGAATTTAACACTTTCTAACACAACACACAGTTCCGTCATAGAATTTAACACTTTCTAACACAACACACAGTTCTGTCATAGAATTTAACACTTTCTAACACAACACACAGTTCCATCATAGAAGAAAAAAACTTTCTAACACGACATACAGTTTCATCATAGAAGGATAGCAACTTTCTAACATAACATGCAGTTCCATCATAGAAGGATAACATTTTCTAACACAACACACAGTTCCATCATAGAAGGATAGCACTTTCTAACATAACATGCAGTTCCATCTTAGAAGAAGAACACTTTCTAACACAACACACAGTTCGATCATAGAATATAACATTTGCTAACACAACACACAGTTCCATCATAGAAAGATAGCACTTTCTAACACGACACACAGTTCCAGCATAGAATTTAACACTTTCTAACACAACACACATTTCCATCATAGAAAGATAGCACTTTCTAACACGACACACAGTTTCATCATAGAAAGGATAGCACATTCTTACACACAAAAAACAGTCCGTCATAGAATTTAACACTTTCTAACACGACACACATTTCCATCATAGAACGATAACACTTTCTAACACGACACAGAGGTCCATCATAGAATATCACTTTCTAACACAACACACATTTCCATCATAGAAGAATAACACTTTTTAACACGACACACAGTACCATCATAGAAGAATAACACTTTCTAACACCACACACAATTCCATCATAGAAGGATAATATTTAATATATAACACAACACACAGTTCTGTCATAGAAGAATATCACTTTCTAACACGACACACAGTTCCATCATAGAAGAATAACACTTTCTAACACAACACACAGTTCCATCATAGAAGAATAACACTTTCTAACTCGACACAGTTCCATCATGGAATTTAACACTTTCTAACACAACACACAGTTCCATCATAGAAGAATAACACTTTCTAACACAACACACAGTTCCATCATAGAAGAATAACACTTTCTAACACGACACACAGTTCCATCATAGAATTTAACACTTTCTAACACAACACACAGTTCCATCATAGAATTTAACTTTTTCCTAACACAACACACAGTTCCATCATGGAAGGATAGCACTTTCTAACACGACACACAGTTCCATCATAGAAGAATAACACTTTCTAACACAACACACAGTTCCATCATAGAAGGATAGGCACTTTCTAACACAAACACAATTCCATCATAGAAGGATAAAACTTTCCTAACACAACACACAGTTGCATGAAAGAAGAATAACAATTTCTAACACAACCCACAGTTGCATCAAAGAAGAATAACAATTTCTAACACAACCCACAGTTGCATCAAAGAAGAATAACAATTTCTAACACAACCCACAGTTGCATCAAAGAAGAATAACAATTTCTAACACAACACACAGTTGCATCAAAGAAGAATAACAATTTCTAACACAACTCACAGTTCCATCATAGAAGAATAACAATTTCTAACACGACACACAGTTCCATCATAGAAGAATAACACTTTCTAACACAACACACAGTTCCATCATAGAAGAATAACACTTTCTAACACGACACACAGTTGCATCAAAGAAGAATAACAATTTTAACACAACCCACTGTTCCGTCACAGAAGGATAGCACTTTCTAACACAACACACAGTTCCATTATAGAAGAATAACAATTTCTAATACAACACACAGTACCATCTTAGAAGGATAGCACTTTATAACACGACACACAGTTCCATCATGGAAGGATAACAATTTCTAACACAACACACAATTGCGTAGTAGAAAGATAACACTTTCAAACACAACCCACAGTTCCATCATAGAAGAGTAACACTTTCTAATAAGACACACAGTTCCATCATAGAAAGGATAGCACTTTCTAACACGGCACACAATTCCAGCATAGAAGAATAACATTTCCTAACACAATAAACAGTTCCATCATTGAGGGTTTGCATTTTCTAACACAACACACAAATTGCGTAGTAGAAGGGATACACTTTCTAACACAACGCACAGTTCCGTCATAGAAGGATAGCACTTTGAACACGACACACAGTACTATCATAGAAGAATTACAATTTGTAACACAACACAGAAACATTTCTATGAAACAATAGCATAAGCAAGAAAGATTCAGACGAAAAATTGCTCTTAAAAACAATGCCTTTACGTAATCCTCTAACAACATGAAGCCCTTTAATTCATCCAACTGAATCATAAACTCCACCGTATAGAAACTCACTCAAATCACCGGAAAGAATTATTGGATGAAAATATTATACAATCAATGCTTCAACTCTTACAAAACATTTAAAGCATGTGTTGACAGCCAAAGTCGAATCTGACTGATATGGATGGGGTTTTATTATTCATCACAATAAAAACGTAATAGGCACATCCTGCAAGTGAAGCCATTACACAAAAACCCCATTATTGCCCTTCGTGAAATGACGTCACGCCACTACTCTACAAACAACCACATTATTACGCTACTACGTAAAACTGAAAAATTTCCAAGACCAAAAAGTTAAGAAAACCGCCAAAGATTAATGGACTTTGTCGCTACAGAAAAATAAACATTACACCGGAAGTGAAATATACTACAACATCTCTACGTTAAAGATAATATAAGACGGTATGCAAAAACATGAAATATGTAGACGGTTTTTGAGAAATTCGAAAGACAAAACGTGGGCCAGAGTTTTGGAACGTTCCCTTGTACCGTGTGTTCGAAAATTGCTTATTTGAACCCTGTACAGATTGATAGCGTTGGCTGGGGTAAATATATACAAGTGGTAAATTGTAATAGTTTAACACATCATCAGTATAATTTATGAGTGCTAATGCACGAGATTACAGTGAGTCAAAAAGCAAATCCACGTGATTGTTCACTCTCAGACCAACACAACATGAAAGAGGAATCCCACATTTCTCAATTGTAACATTGGACAGTCAAAAATCAGATAATAAATATTGTTTAGAAATTTACTCCACCATGGAATGAAACATCAAACTCGTTATGAGTTGGAGCATTGACTTGAAATTGACTTTTTGAATTCGTGTTCCTTGCTTTTGTCGAGAAATAAAGAGAGCCTAAGTTTATCAAGAAGTTGACAATCCCAGATAACGAAAACATCATGCATTAGGGATAAATCACTCGCCTCTCTAAAGGCGGTCAGAGACTCAAAACGTGGCTGTGACGATAAAACATTAAAAACAAACCGAAACTTCTTTGCTCATTAAAAACAAATGATGCTGGGTTGTTTTTTTTAATGCAGATCACAACACTCTGTGCGCATTAAAGATTGGCTGCTCACAGGGCAGTCTGGGCAAAATTAAAAATCCTAACAAATACCACGAGGTCACCTTAGTTGTGGATGTGGGTAAATCAAATAAAAAATCAGCATGAATGTAAGACTACACGCTCTGTTTCTCGTAGTACTGTCATGGCAGCTGAGAAAGTTGGAACAATTATATAGCTATCCTACTATAGGTACAACGTTAGGGAAACAATGAACGGTCTACAATAATTTCAACTCACCAGAGGCACAAGCCATTTCTAATTTAGTCCAGAGACCAACAGGAAAACGTGCAAACAGTCTTGAATCACAACCTGGTCTCTTTGACAACAGCAATAATTATTATGGCAAACTAGCTTTACCTTATCACAGCAGCTGCCTTAACTCAAGTAGGGGAAAACAGTGTCCGCATTGAAATAACTTGAAAGAAACGTCATTTTAGGTTAACATCGAATAATAAGATGAATCCAATTGAAAAACACAACGGAACAAGAAATAGGGAATAGCAATCAAAGGTTGGAAAGCTGAAGCATCAGCCGTGACAGCAGTACTCAGTACGCCTGAGTCAGTCGTTTTTTTGTTTTATATAAAGAAGAAATCTCTACGTCCTACACTACCGAAGGCGTCACACACGTGTGTGTTTAATCACCAATCACAATTCAAGTTATAGGAAGGAGTTGACTCTGAATCAACAAAATCATCAAAATGCACGATAGCATGCAGACAGACTCCGCCCACAGCATTGTCCATTGGGAGGGTTTGACTGTGCTGACTTCGCGGATGATGGCTGCCAAGTGACGCCGTCAATGTGACTATGACGTAAGCAGTTGCACATGACAAAGGGAACACATGGTGTACTTAGATGTACGGCTCATTGTAAACCACGTGCTTTTGATAAAGAGCCTAAGGAAGAAGACATGCTGCTGGCGTCATCAGAGCGAAGTCTGAAACTGGTGGCTCATTGATGGGGTAGAATGATTTGCATTAATACGAACACTTTTAAAACGTGAAGAAACACACACAGTCACCCAAAAACAAAACAGCCAATAAAATATAATACAATTTATCTTTTGTCTATCCTTCGTTTATCTGTGTTTCATGTGTCTACGTAAATGCGGGTCTTTAATAATCTGTAAATTTTTTATCTCATCAGTAAGCCGACACTAATCGCCGTCCAAGCGCACGGTTTTCGTTCTGACTGTTTGGTGTTGCTGTTGTTGTTTCTATTATTAAGTGCACGATGCCTTAGTCTCACTTCTGCACGTTCAAATTTCCTCAACAATCACGATTATTGTTATAGTCGAGACAACTCATGCCTGACAGAAGATGTTTGAATGCGAGCCGATGCGAATAAGAACAGAGATAATCAAATCAATCTCTCTCCCCCATCATGTGACCACCCTCTCTCTCTCTCTCTCTCTCTCGACTTGACATATGACAAGCTGGTCATAAGGAATGATGGACGTAATGTTATCCTCTAAAGTACAATCAATAACTAGTGTGGTAATAGAAACAAAATGGTTAAATACAATTACAAGTGTACCTCGAAATAGGACACAGCCGAGTATGTATATACATAGATATAGAGATTGATAAGATAATGAGACAGTCAGTTAAATAGATAAATTAAGAAATGGATACACGAATAAATAAATGCAATTAAATAGCTAAAAGCGTATGACATCTTTTCACAAAACTAAATCGCATTTAAATAATCGTACTAGATCTATCCACAAACTTCAAATTCAAGATGCGTTAGGGCGGGATAAATGTAAGGCTACGTGGAAAGAGTCGGCACTTTTTCACAATAGCTGATTTGATTTAAACGAAACTGCGATCCTACTTGGGTGAATGGATATAGATCTACATTGTTAGAAAGAATAGGAAACACTGAACGATCTATTAATATTTCTACTTACTAGAGTCAAAGTCCATTGTCGTTTCTTGGTCCAGAGACCAACAGGAAAACGTGGAAACACAGTATTGAATCACAACTTGGTTTCTGTGACAATACCAATAATAATAATTTATTGATAAATAGTTTTACCTTATCACAGTCTCTCTTGACACGAGTAGGTTTTTTTGTATTCAGAAACTACAATGTACCAGTTGGAATAATTTCAAATCAACGTCAAGTCAGGTAATATGGAATAATAAAACAAATCAAATTTATAAACACAGAGGAAGAAGCGCTAGGGAATAGAGTTGACCGTTTCAATAGCTGAAGTATTGACAGTGACGGTAATATTCGGTGCAACTGAGCCAGTCGTTCTGTTTCACTCGTTTTATTCCCTTACAAAGAAAGAAATATTTGCGTCCAATGGTAGGCAAGGAGAGTCAACCCCGGATCGACAAGCTGATTGGTTATTAACGCAATCACCAAAAGTCACATCCCCTCCCCACTCGCAGGCAGACTCCGCCCACAATACTGACCATCCATGGGAAGGGGTTAGCCTATGGCGACTTTGATGATGACGCCAGCCTAACGACGCCGTCCAATGTGACTATGACGTAAGCAACTTGTCGTGACGTAGGGGACACCCATTGTGTCACGATGTAAAGATCTCACGGAAAGCTTTGTGTTGACATAAGGGGCAGAACACATTTTTGCTGGTATTAACAGCGCCAAGTCTGAGAGGCAAATCGTCTGAGGCCACCCTACCATCGATGGTTCATGGGATGGGGTCAAATGATTTGCATTACAATTAATACTTTTATAAAACGCGAAGAAACACACAAACTTACACTAGCACATACACAAACAACAAAATAAGAACCCACCAAGTATTAAGTCTATGTGTATGTGTTTTTTATGACATAATTTCCATTATAAGTGTCTTCTTCAACGTCATCATCCCTTTCCCCCTACTCTCCCTCCCTCCTCCCTTTCTCTCTCCCTCTCCCTCTCTCTATATATATATATATATATTTCTGTGCGTGCATGTGTCGGTCTGTCTCTCTTCCTGACGTAATCTATGCATGTGTCTGTAGGTATTTCAATTTCTCCGTTTGTCTGTGTTTTGTGTCAGTTTGTTTGACTCTCCTAAACAGGGTTTGTTATTACATATATTTTTGTGTGTGTATCTTGCTGTTGCATTAAAACAAATTCTCAGCATATGAAGACTGAAGGAATCTCCCACATCGCCATACTATAAAATACAGGATGATGACAATCTCCTCCTTCGGATTGAATTCTTTGAGAAACTCATCAAGATGCCGTCACACTATTGTAAACAGATTACAGGTTAACTGTGTCTAAAACTCCACGTTCAAAGTTTGTCATGATTTTATTCTTTCTTTCTTTATCAGTTCCCATTCTATCTTTCGGTGTATGGGTATAGATGCCCGAGATGACCTTTCTCCAGGATGCCCTGTCCTGGCATTTTCTGTTCCTTCCAAAAAATGTCTATGCTGCAATGCCTCCTTTATATCTTCTTCCCATTTACTTCGAGGTCTGCCTTCTGGTCTTTACCTTGAGCTTTAGCTCTGTATACAGATTTAGCTATTCTATTGTCATTCGTTCTGTTTACATGCCCAAACCATCTCAATTGATTTATTTCTATCTTAGTTTGCATGCCATCTGCTTTGGTTTCATCTCTTATTATTGTGTTTCTGATTTCGTCTCTTTTAGTTTTCCTACAACTCTCCTTAGATATTTCATTTCAACTACCTGTACTCTACTGTATTTTATAGGCAGTGCAAAACTAAGTGTGACGAGGAGGAGCAGAGGAAGTGCTGTCTATGGCAACGTGCAAAGAAACGTTTTCATAAAAGCAGTCCTTCATTACACATACATGTCCATCGCAAAGATCAACGTTACGAGTACAAATCACAATAGAAAGGACATTATTTTGTGTGATGAGGTTTGAGGAAAACATGATATTGGTTGTTTGTCTAATTGAAATTTATGCAATCCACTATAAATGGTGATTTCAGGGTGAATACAGAAACAGAAGACAGCAAGATAGGAAAGGTGGGTGAAAGGAGAGAAGAAGGACCTACCAGTGGCACCTGCCAACCACCGACATAATTCAATGTATCAAATTAAAAGACTCAGCCTGTACACGACAGGGCATATGATAAAAAAGTTAGTGTGAAAAGCCATTGTTGGTGTTAGACTATACACAGTGTGTGTGTAATATGGAATTGGAAACAGCTCTACTAGCACATGCTTTGACAGCATCCGCACTATGTTACGAGACCAATAAACATATGTACATAACTTTAGTGTTTATCATATGGTTACCAAAATTGCTATTGAGCCACAAGTGCTATGTTTGGCATGATTAGGGAAAGAGCATTAATGATCAATGCATTATCCTCTTGTATTGGCAAACGTGACAGGTTCATCATAGACAACCTGGGAACAGGTTTGCACTGGCGTACGGGGACTAGACGGTCCTACCCACCCCCCCACCCCTGAACTGGAAGGGAGAAATTAGAACGTTCAAAACTACAATTACCTAGGAGGTGATTATAAACTCAGACAGAAAAACTAAGAGAAGAAATCAAACCAGAGAATTCAAAAAGGAAATGAAAATATATAATCATCTAGGAAAGGCATTTGTAGGTAAACAAGAATTGTCAACAAAAACCAAAATGGTAGTATACAACACAGTTTATTGTCCTACTCTTCTCTATGGCAGTGAAACCTGGACCTTAGACAGAAGAAAATACAGTAGAGTGCATGCAGCTGAAATGAAATGTCTAAGAAGAGTAGTAGGGAAAATTTTAAGGGACAAAATCAGAAACGCAACAATAAGAGATCAAACAAAGCAGATGGCATAAAAACTAAGATAGAAATAAATCACTTGAGATGGTTTGGGCATGTTAACAGAATAAATGAGGAGCGAATAGTTATATCAGTATATAATGCTAAAACCCAAGTAAAAGACCAAAAGGCAAACGTCGAGGAAAGTGGGACGAAGATATAAATGAAGCATTAAAGCAAGGAAAATAAAACTTCAAGGAAGGAAACAGAAAATGTCAGGACAGGGTAGCCTGGAGAAAGATCCTTTGGTGTATCTAAACCCATACACTGGAAGGTAGAATAGGATTATACACAGTGATCGATCTACTTAGCATAGCCGTAATGCTATCCTCTGTAGTGCAATCAGTAATTAGTGTGCTCATAGAATTTTGAGTTTGATTTGATTTACTCACATCCACAACTAAGATGATGTCGGAGGTGTTGGTAGGATTTTGATTTTTCTATTTTGCCCAGACTGCCCCCTAGACAACCAAGCTGATCTGCACACGGGACCTCCCTTTTTATCGTCCGTCTCTGATGGGAGTAGATGTCAATCCATCTACGTGAACCAGGAGAGGGGGAGTATATTTTGCTGGGGAAAAAATCGAGAAAAATGTTCAACCGTTGGCGAGGCTCAAATCCACCAACTTTTGGTTGGGAGGTCGACACCTTGCCTCTGGACTACCGAGTCCCCGTGCTAATAGAAACAAAATTGTTGAATACAAAATACCTTCAAATAAAACACATCCAAAAGTACACATATACATAGATGTAGAGATAGAAAGATAGTGAGATAGATCTACGGATAAATTGATAAGTATAAATAGAAACGAATGAAGAAATGCGTTACGGAATAAACAACCGCAACCAAATAGCGAAATGTATAAATCAGAAATATGTTTACAAAACTTTCATCAACTTAGAGACAGGACTCGGGCAACCACAATATTTTGTGGATTTTCCAAATCTCTACTGGAAGCAACATTGTAAATGAGGAAAGAAACCAATAAAAGCTAACTATGAAAAAAAACAAGACCTCACTATTATAATCCGTTCACCGAGGTTAAACCACATAAAACTGCTCACAATGTTGCAACCGTCCAGGCTATTTGATTGAACATTGCATGAAGACTTAGGATTTGTGATGACCAAAGACATTTTTTATTTCTTCTCACGAATTAGAATCGTAGTTTTCGACTAGAGCAAACTTTTACATGCATGTGATTAAATATAATAATCGTTGTATATAAAAAAAAAAAGTAAAAAAGTAAAAAAGTTTTGAGTGCCACCAAAGTGTGACACTGCACGAGATTACACAGTGAGTTGAAATGCAAACTCACGTGATTGTTCACTCGCAGACCAACACAACTCGAAATAGGATTCACACTGTTGTATTTGTAACAATGGAAAGTCAAAAAGTCAAAGGCGTTGTCAGATATATCTCCATCAAAGTATTGACATTATTTTCTTACTTTTCCCGAGAAACTATGACAGGCGAAGTTATGGTTTGAACCAGCACGTCATACAGTTACACTCTTTCAAAAGAGGTTCGCGACTCGGAAAGTGGATGCCATGACAAAACGTAAGAATCGAAAATGTCTCGCCTCTTTGCAACACGCTTTTTAACGCTAATATTTCTAGTGGATATATATATATAGTGGATATATATATATAGTGGATATATATATATAGTGGATATATATATATATAGTGGATATATATATATAGTGGATATATATATATAGTGGATATATATATATATAGTGGATATATATATAGTGGATATATATATATATATATATATATAGTGGATATATATATATATATATAGTGGATATATATATAGTGGATATATATAGTGGATATATATATATATATATAGAGGGGGATATATATATATATATATAGGGGATATATATATATATATATATATATATATATATATATATATATATATATATATATATATATATAGGAGAGAGAGAGAGAGAGAGAGAGAGAGAGAGAGAGAGAGAGAGAGAGAGAGAGAGAGAGAGAGAGAGAGAGAGAGAGAGAGAGAGAGAGAGAGAGAGAGAGAGAGATCCCCAAAACCTGCAGTTTGATTATTGTTAAACCTACATAGACTCAGTTTTTTTTATTTGATTTGTTTACCCACATCATCTAAGTGATCTCGGTGTGTTTTTTTAGCATTTTTAATTTTGCCCTTGCTGCCCTGTAAACAGCCAAAGGATCTTTAATGAGCACAAAGTGTTGTGATCTGCTTCGTAGAATTTGCTCGAAAAAAAAATTCGAGAAGTTTTCAACTGTCGGTGGGCTCGAACCCACTACCGCTTGATTGAGACGCCGACACCTTGCCCCTGGACTACCGATCCCACCCCCACTTCCCTCACTCATGTTTACCGTAAATACCTTTAGATTTGATGGTTAATAAAAAGAAAGAAACACTGAAGGATCTATTAGTATTTCAACTCACCAGATTCAATGTCCATTGTCGTAACTGAGTCCAGACACAAACAGGAAAACGTGCAAACACAGTTTTGAATCACAACTTGGTTTCTTTGACCAAAACACTGACTACAGCAAAGTTAGTTTTACCTTATCACAGTCTCTCTTTAGCTCAAGTTGATTCAACCTCCATGAAAAACAGTGTCAAGAGTTGGAATAATTTGAAATGAGCGCCAAGTCAGGTGACATGGAACAACATAAATCAATTCAAAAACAGTGAAACAAGCAATGGGGCATATAAATCAAAGTTTTGATAGCTGAAGTATTGGCTGTGACGCTAATACTCGATACAACTGAGTCAAGCGTTCAGTTTTTGCTCGTTTTTATGGAGAAAGACATATCTGCGTCATTGTTGTAGCCAATTCTGCCAAAGGATCCTGGAGAACTCGCAGCTTTCACACGCTTTCGATGATGATGTAGCCAATCAAAAACGTGTATTTTAATCACCTATCACAATAGAAATTGTACGGGGAAAAGGGAGACAACGCTGGGTCGCCAGGCTGGGTAGTTAACACAATTATCAAAATTCACGATACATGTATCACCCAGACAGACTCCGCCCACAATACTGTCCACAATGGGCATAGACTCCCCAAACAATTGGTCCTTGGGCTGTGGTGACTTTGCGGATGATGGCTGCCAAGTGACGCCGTCCAATGTGACCATGACGTAAGCAAAGGGGACACACATCTCTTTGGTCGCATGAGTTACGACCTGGAACTACCTATACCTGATATTTCATAGGCTACGACTTATAGTTCGTTATGGAAGGTGAACATAAGTCACATCACGTGATTTTATAAATAGCCTAAGGCAGAATACATGTTACTGACGTTATCTGAAACATGTCTGAGAGGCAAATTATTTGAGACCACAACCGCCATCGACTGACTTGAGTACGTGAGATGCGGTAGAATAATTAATTTGCATAAAAATATTTATACTTTTAGGGCGTGAATAAACACAGGAACACGACACACACACACACACACTCGCACACACAACACACAAGGAACTAAAAACAGCCAATACAATCTAACTGGAACATAACGATGAACAAACACAGATCAATAGAGGCTTCCAATCTTATTTGGGTATTTGGGGTTTTTCGAGGAGGATCGAGTATTATTTTTTGGTCACCCGTACTTTTTGTATTATCATAGAACGAGATAAAGATTGGTTCATGGATTAATTTGCTGTTTTGGGGGTTATTGTTTCGTTCGTTTTGTTTTGTTATTATTGTTCTGTTTTATTTTTGGATGTGGGGGGAGAGGGGGTGGGAGCGGACTGGTTTTTTGATGTTTTTTGCTTTTGTTTTCTCGTTTTCTAATTTTTCTGTGGGGGTTGGTTTGATGTTTGCTTTGTTTTCTCCTCGTTTTCTAATTTTTTCTTTGGGGTGGGGATGTTGGTTTGATGTTTTTGCTTTGTTTTTTGCTCTTCGTTTTCTAATTTTTTCTTTGGGGTGGGGGTTGGTTTGATGTTTTTGCTTTGTTTCTCCTCGTTTTCTAATGTTTTCTTTGGGGTGGGGTTGGTTTGATGTTTTTTGCTTTGTTTTCTCTTCGTTTTCTAATTTTTTCTTTGGGGTGGGGTTGGTTTGATGTTTTTGCTTTGTTTTCTCCTCGTTTTCTAATGTTTTCTTTGGGGTGGGGTTGGTTTGATGTTTTTGCTTTGTTTTCTCCTCGTTTTCTAATGTTTTCTTTGGGGTGGGGGTTGGTTTGATGTTTTTGCTTTGTTTTTTCTCCTCGTTTTCTAATGTTTTCTTTGGGGTGGGGGTTTGATGTTTTTGACAGCTAGGGGTGGGGTTGGTTTGATGTTTTTGCTTTGTTTTCTCGTCGTTTTCTAATTTTTTTCTTTGGGGTGGGGTTGGTTTGATGTTTTTGCTTTGTTTTCTCCTCGTTTTCTAATTTTTTTCTTTGGGGTGGGGTTGGTTTGATGTTTTTGCTTTGTTTTCTCCTCGTTTTCTAATTTTTTCTTTGATTGTTTTGATGTTTTTGACTAGTTTTCTCCTCGTTTTCTAATTTTTTCTTTGGGGTGGGGGTTGGTTTGATGTTTTTGCTTTGTTTTTCTAGTTTTCTAATTTTTCTTTGGGGTGGGGTTGGTTTGATGTTTTTGCTTTGTTTTCTCCTCACTAATCTTTGATGGGGGTTGGTTTGATGTTTTTGACTTATTTTCACCTGGTTTTCTAATGTTTTCTTTGTGGGGGTTGGTTTGATGTAATTGCAGTTTTCACTAGATTTCTAATGTTTTCTTTGGGGTGGGGTTGGTTTGATGTTTTTGCTTTGTTTTCTCCTCGTTTTCTAATGGTTGAGACTTTGGGGTGGGGGTTGGTTTGATGTTTTTGCTTTGTTTCTCTCGTTTCTAATGTTTTCTTTGGGGTGGGGTTGGTTTGATGTTTTTGACTTATTTTCTCCTCGTTTTCTAATGTTTTTTGGGGTGGGTGTTGGTTTGATGTTCATTGTTTCAGTTTTCTAATGTTCTAGATGTTGGTTTGATGTTTTTGCTTTGTCATCTCTCGTTTTCTAATGTTTTCTTTGGGGTGGGGGTTGGTTTGATGTTTTTGCTTGCAGTCACTAATGTTTTCTTTGATGGGGGTTGGTTTGAAGTGACTCCTCGTTTTCTAATGTTTTCTTTGGGGTGGTTGGTTTGAGTGTTTGAAACTCATTTTCAATGTCACTAGATGTAGATGTAGACTAAAGTGACTTATCATCGCATGTAGTTGTAGACTAGTGTGTGAAACTCATTGCAGTCACTAGATGTAAATGTAGACTAAAAGTGAAACTTATCATCACATGGTTAAGACTAACTAGTGTGTGAAACTCATTGCAGTCACTAGATGTAAATGTAGACTAAAGTGACTTATCATCACATGGTTGAGACTAGTGTATGAAACTCATTGCAGTCACTAGATCTAGATGTAGACTAAAATGACTTATCATCACATGGTTGAGACTAGTGTGTGAAACTCATTGCAGTCACTAGATCTAAATGTAGACTAAAGTGACTTATCATCACATGGTTGAGACTAGTGTGTGATGAAACTCATTAGATCTAGATGTAGACTAAAGTGACTTATCATCACATGGTTGAGACTAGTGTGTGAAACTCATTGCAGTCACTAGATCTAGATGTAGACTAAAGTGACTTATCATCACATGGTTGAGACTAGTGTATGAAACTCATTGCAGTCACTAGATGTAGATGTAGACTAAAGTGACTTATCATCACATGGTTGAGACTAGTGTGTGAAACTCATTGCAGTCACTAGATCTAGATGTAGACTAAAGTGACTTATCATCACATGGTTGAGACTAGTGTAGAAACTCATTGCAGTCACTAGATCTAAATGTAGACTAAAATGATTTATCATCACATGGTTGAGACTAGTGTGTGAAACTCATTGCAGTCACTAGATCTAGATGTAGACTAAAATGATTTATCATCACATGGTTAAGACTAGTGTATGAAACTCATTGCAGTCACTAGATCTAGATGTAGACTAAAGTGACTTATCATCACATGGTTAAGATTAGTTTGAAACTCATTGCAGTCACTAGATCTAAATGTAGACTAAAAGTTATTTATCATCACATGGTTGAGACTAATGTGTGAAACTCATTGCAGTCACTAGATGTAGATGTAGACTAAAATTATTTATCATCACATGGTTGAGACTAATGTGTGAAACTCATTGCAGTCACTAGATCTAGATGTAGACTAAAATTACTTCTCATCACATGGTTGAGACTAGTGTATGAAACTCATTGCAGTCACTAGATGTAAATGTAGACCAAAGTTACTTCTCATCACATGGTTGAGACTAATGTGTGAAATTCATTGCAGTCACTAGATCTAAATGTAGAATAAAATACTTCTCATCATGGTTGAGACTAGTGCATGTGAAATTCATTGCAGTCACTAGATCTAGATGTAGAATAAAATTACTTATCATCACATGGTTGAGACTAATGTGTGAAACTCCATTGCAGTCACTAGATGTAAATGTAGACTAAAATTACTTATCATCGCATGGTTGAGACTAATGTGTGAAACTCATTGCAGTCACTAGATGTAAATGCAGACTAAAGTTACTTCTCATCGCATGGTTGAGACTAATGTGTGGAACTCATTGGAGTCATTAGATGTAGATGTAGACTAAGTTACTTCTCATCGCATGGTTGAGACTAATGTGTGAAACTCATTGCAGTCACTAGATGTAAATGCAGACTAAAGTTACTTCTCATCGCATGGTTGAGACTAATGTGTGAAATTCATTGCAGTCACTAGACCTAGATGTAGACTAAAGTTACTTCTCATCACATGATTGAGACTAATGTGTGAAATTCATTGCAGTCACTAGACCTAGATGTAGACTAAAGTTACTTCTCATCGCATGGTTGAGACTAATGTGTGAAATTCATTGCAGTCACTAGATGTAAATGTAGACTAAAGTTACTTCTCATCGCATGGTTGAGACTAGTGTGTGAAATTCATTGCAGTCACTAGATCTAGATGTAGACTAAAGTGACATATCTCATCGCATGGTTGAGACTAATGTGTGAAACTCATTGCAGTCACTAGATCTAGATGTAGACTAAAATGACATATCATGACATCGTTGAGACTAATGTGTGAAACTCATTGCAGTCACTAGATCTAGATGTAGACTAAAGTGACATATCATGACATGGTTGAGACTAATGTGTGAAATTCATTGCAGTCACTAGACCTAGATGTAGACTAAAGTGACTTATCATCGCATGGTTGAGACTAATGTGTGAAATTCATTGCAGTCACTAGATCTAGATGTAGACTAAAGTTACTTATCATCGCATGGTTGAGACTAATGTGTGAAATTCATTGCAGTCACTAGATCTAGATGTAGACTAAAGTTACTTATCATCGACATCGTTGAGACTAATGTGTGAAATTCATTGCAGTCACTAGATCTAGATGTAGACTAAAGTGACATATCATGACATGGTTGAGACTAATGTGTGAAATTCATTGCAGTCACTAGACCTAGATGTAGACTAAAGTGACATATCATGACATGGTTGAGACTAGTGTACACATCATGCTGATTAGATCTCTTACATAGATTTGATTTGGAATCTCAATCGAGATGTAGAACTAGATATTCTAGATGTACTACATGTAGTAGATCAATGACTAAAATCTAAGCCTGGCTTTAGGCTTAGAAATATATTGTTAAAATTTCAGGAAAATCATAATATGTGTGTATGACATTGGGGACACACGTATGTGATCAAAAGTAAAGTAGAGTAAAGTGCCATACTCAGAGCTGAGCACAGTGTGGTAGTTTGCCATATTGTCTTTCCACTTCCACACCGCCTTTACTTTCGCCGAGTCTGAAGAGATCTAGTTACCCATTTCGCTGCTGGGTCGACAGGAGGGCCAGAAAAAATGACTCAGACTTTGGAATCGAACATGGCCCTCCTGCGTGGTAGACAGACGATCTACCGACTGGACTACCGGCGCCTCGTACACTTTCTCAAATGGTTGCTATGGTAAGAACAACCACACAGTCTTACCATACACTGTATTATGCTTTGCTGTACAAAACCAGTCTTCCTTTAACTTTCAAAAGGAACGTTCCAGTGACACTAAGCACACTATTTGACTTTTATAGTGTTGTGATCTGCACACGGGACCTTCTTTTTATTGATGATTCCCGATGGGACTAGGTGTCGATCCACCTACCAAGACCGGTGAGGAGGAGGGGGAGGTTGGTTTTACTCGAAAAACAAACTTGGAGAGAATTTTTCAACCGTCGGGGCTCGAGCCTGTGACGTTTTGGTTGAGAGGCCAACATGTTGTTTCTGAAGCATTGGGTTCCATCGTGTTATTTAAAACCAAACTTAGTGCAGTATTTATTTAGTTCCACTTTTCTCGCGGACCTTTTAGTACGAGTCGGCTCTTTGACTATATCAAAACAAGTAGCAGGAAATAGTTTTATTCCTCCAACCAAGGGGAACCAAGTTGTCCAGTGGAAAGGTATTGGCCTCTCAACCCAAAGGTCACGAGTTCAGGCCCTGACGGTGGTTGACAAATTTTCTCTACCTTTTTTTTTCGGGGTAAAATCTACACCCGCCCCCCCTGTCCAAGTCGGTGGATCGGCACCTAGTCCCATAGGAGATCGACGATAAAGGAGATCCCGTGTGCAGATCACAACACTCTGTGCACGTCAGAAATCCCATGGCTGTTTTACAAGGCTTAATTAGTATTATTGAAATTTCCCTGTCCACCATATGCGGTGATCTCAGGGTGAATGAAGAGGAAAAAGTAAGGTGAAATAGAAATGACAGTGAAAGAAAAGAGGCAGAACCTACCAGCATCACCTGCTAACCACCCACGTTCACAAGGCAGACGGGGTAAAACGATTTTATTCAAATCCTACCAACAACAAAAAACCGAGATCACCTTAGTAATGGATATGGGTAAATCAAGTCAAAACAAATCAAATCAAATTAACCACATCAAAAAACCATTAACAAGAAAATTTCTCCAACCAAAGAAGATTCGGTAGTCCAGTAGTAAGGTGTCGGCCTTTCAACTCTAGGGTCGTGGTTTCAGGCCCAGACGGAAAAAATATGTTCTACTTTTTTTCGAGAAAATCTCTCCACTACTACCCCCCCCCTCCCCCACTCCTGGTCCAGGTATGTGGATATCGACACTTATTAGTCCCATTGGAAATGGACGATAAAAATGGAGGCTACATTTGCAGATCATAACACTCTTTGCACGTTAGATCCATTGACCGTTTATAGGGCAGTCTGGATTAAAAATCTTAAAATGCTATCAAAACCCATGAGATCATCTTTCTTGTGGATAAATCAAATCAAACAAAAGACGTTCTCCAACCAATTATTTATAACACAGGAGTCACATAAGTCTGTTTGTTTGTTTGGGTTTTTTATTATTTGATTTGATTTACCCACATCCACAACTGAGGTGATCTCAGGGGTTTTGATAGATTTTTTTAAATTTTGCCCGCACTTCCCTGTAAACAGCCAAGGTATTTTTAACGTGCACATAGTCTTGTGATCTACACACGGGACCTCCTTTTTATTTTCCGTCTCCGGACTTAAACCAACAACCTTATGTTTGAGAGGCCGACATCTTGCCTCTGGGATATCAAGTCTCCCCCCTCCCCTCAAATAAATGAAGCTAAGAAAGGGCTTAATAGGGAGAGAGAAAAAACACCAGCGAAAACAAAGGAAACTCAAAAGCTTTATTTAAAATCATGGACGACCTTCCCTAGGAAGAATAGTCAGCTATTTCAAAACGGAAACAAAATTTGTTTCGTTCATCTAGATCTAGGTCTAAACTTTCTGGAAGAGATCTCTTACCCTTATAATAGCTCTTTATTTTTTAATGCCAGTCCACATTTCTTTTGCGTTACGATGTCTGAAATACTGCTCGATTTTTTTGTTTCGTTACATTTTTCAATTTCTTTTCGGAGCTTTTTTTGTTTAAATTTTCAGGGCATCTTTGTCACCTTTATTACCTACAATTTCCTTCTCATTTATGGTTTTTATTTTAGATCTTTTGTGACCCAGGGTTTATTATAGGGGTAAGTTCAAATGTGTTTACTTTAGCAAGGCTATTGACACGAAAATGAATAAATGAATGAACTCAGTGTCACAGTCTTTCAATTCGTCAACGCTCTCGCAGCTATCCACTAACACCCTCTAGTCAGTACAACCAAAAACTATCGTGCAGTTCATCAACGCTCTCTCTCTCTCTCTCTCTCTCTCTCTCCAACGCTCTCTCTCTCTCTCTCTCTCTCTCTCTCTCTCTCTCTCTCTCTCTCTCTCTCTCTCTCTCTCTCTCTCTCTCTCTCTCTCTCTCTCTCTCTCTCTCTCTCTCTCTCTCTCTCTCTCTCTCTCTCTCTCTCTCTCTCTCTCTCTCTCTCTCTCTCTCTCTCTCTCTCTCTCTCTCTCTCTCTCTCTCTCTCTCTCTCTCTCTCTCTCTCTCTCTCTCTCTCTCTCTCTCTCTCTCTCTCTCTCTCTCTCTCTCTCTCTCTCTCTCTCTCTCTCTCTCTCTCTCTCTCTCTCTCTCTCTCTCTCTCTCTCTCTCTCTCTCTCTCTCTCTCTCTCTCTCTCTCTCTCTCTCTCTCTCTCTCTCTCTCTCTCTCTCTCTCTCTCTCTCTCTCTCA
>JAXRKP010000094.1:7500-90000 GCA_037039925.1 Doris montereyensis | reverse complement strand
AGTCCGCCGTCGTTGCACTCTGAGGGGAGCATTAAACGGTGTAAGGCTCGGTAACATGGAAGGGGAAAAAACGTGCATTATGACGAATCGTGCATTTTGGCGGCGTGAATTTGGCGGAGACTACTGTAATGGGTAAATTGATGCTCAAACTCAGAAGAAGAATTCAAAATTCTGAAAGTACAGAAAAGAGGATCAAATACAGTACAGAGTCACTTAGCAGCAAAACAACCCAAAAGATGTTCTAAATGACACGACAAAAATAGGACCAAATAGGAGTAAAGCGATTACTCCGGGCAAGAACCAGATATCTACATTTTGTTTTGTTTTGAGAAAAGTGACTTTGAAAAATTTTCCTGTTTTATTTTTAGTCTTAAATTGCCATTTTTATATCCTTTCATTTCTATCATATATAAGACAGCGTTTGCTATGCTGCATCAAACAAGCCATGTAAATTCGTTACAATTTGTCCTGTTTCCTAGAAAGTGGCCAAAAATAAAGATATCTGCTTCTTGCGGTAATTGTTTTACGTCAGTTATCCGTTTGTTATGTAGTTATACGTTTCTTGCGGTAGCTGTTACAATATAAAATTGTCATTTTTCGTAGATATACCTTTCATCAATGAAAATGAGCAATCATCATTTCGTAAAAAATGGCTTTACTGTGTAAAAAGGGCTTAAGACGCCTAGGTTATCACGTTGTCAGCTACAAATGAGACGAATTTACAAATTTTGCTCCATCCCATTTTCCTTGGATCTCTCACATATGTACAAGTAACACTATCATTTTGTTGCAAAGACATATAAACTGAAATATCAATACAATTTTATCAAACAAACTACAAAATACAAAGCAAAGTCAATTCATTTTGATTCTTTGACTCGTAACAATTGCAATATTTTATTTCTGAAAGAAACAGTTACGTGACTATTGATTTTCAACATGAATGAATATAAAGGCAACCAAATATCCCCTTTAACACGGGGATCTAAAAAAAATACAACAGCAGCAAACAAGTAAAATTGAATACAAATTGAATGAAAACTTTAAAAAACCAACAACAACAAAAACCAACGTTGCTTTCAAGTTTCTTCTTCATCGCCAGTGTCATCAACCCCAGGTTCAGGCCTTAAGTCTCTTGCATTGTCGTTGGTGGTAAATTCTTGTACCATATGTGTACTTCCTCTGGTATGACATTCTTTTGCAAAGCTTCATGAGATCTGCTTTCTTAGCCTTTGAAATCGGTAACCGCTTACTGTATGCTGGTTTTGGGCTGCAGTCTTCAAAATCGAAAGGCTTTGCCCTCCGTCCTCCGCGAATATTGTTTTTTCTATATTCCATATCAAAGCCATATCTGTAAAATATAGTCTGCAGCTCACCTCTTGTGAACTTGAAAGATTTGACAAGTATCCAGTTCATTTTATCACCATCTTCATCTCTATTTTTGTTTGCTATCAATTTTTCAGCAAGCGTTTTGAAGTAAAGGAACTAAGCATGGTCTAAAATTTCCACGTTGTAGGGATTCTTACGCCTGGATGAAATAAAGCTGTTTCTCCAGTCATTCATGGTGTAGCACTTGATGTATTTCTTTTCACATTCTATGGAAGCGTGCATACTATCCACTTCCATCATGGAATGGCCACTCTCCAAGAAGTTGTGCGTGATGGTCTTTATATTGTGTCTCTCGTCCTGTACAAAAAGCCAGCATCACAGCAGCCATTTGTTGGTTACGATTTTTTGTCCCCCCCCATGTATCGAAAACAAAGCCACTTCTTCGATGTTAGATGGTAGCTGTTGAAGTCACTTAAAAATGCATGTAGTGATTTCATTGCTTCCTCGTTTGCCTTCGGTTTCATTCCATGCTTAGCACCACCCTTTGTTTGGCTTCTTTGATTCCCAGATTGTGAAATTGTACACACAGATCTTTCTTAAATAATATGTCAAGGACACATCGCTGGTGGGAAGCTGAAGCACGCTTTGAAGGTCAAATGAGCAGCTCATGAATCGGTCTTTCATGTTGGACTTTATTTTGTTGTTTTCTATCTCCTTCATTGCATCCCTATACGTTTCAAATGAGCATCATGCTCTTTTTGTTCCTCGCGTTTTTAATCTTCTGAGAGGCTTTTGAATTTAAAACATTTTGAACAAATGTCCTTCCTTGGTCTAAAGAATGACATATTAAACTCATGGCAGAAGATTTGTCTGTATACCTTCTCACTAGCTGGCTCATGGCCTACCTCCTTATAATATTTGGTAAACAAATCATACATCTTGGAGATTGACAAACTCGAATCAAGGTATTTCTTCTTTGTACTCTTTCTGCTGTAATGGTTTTCAGTAACAGGAAAAGAATTGATGTGATCTCTTACAACTTGCCGTTCTTCTTCTGGTGTCTTATTCCATGCTACTTGTTTGCCTCGCGTGTCTGTGCCATTGAAGGCCCCCCCCACAGTCTTGTTCTTCCAAGCTTATGTAACTGAGTCATGGCTAATGTTTAATGAAGCATGGAAAATTTTCTGACAAACTCTGTACTTGGTGCCTTTTTTTTTTAAAGTAATCATTGAAATAGTTCTCTTTCTTTGTCTTTTGTCTGTTTCTACAGTCAAACGGGCTATAGGTTTTGATTGCACGTTTGCAATGATAAAATCTTTTTCCTGGTATAATCTTGAAGAGACCAGTATTCTTTATTTATCACTTTCCTATCGTCATCACTGAGGTGTAGACAACATTGAAGTTTGCATTTGATACAATCAACAACTAGAACTTGTTTCTGTTTCTTCATTTTCCCACTTGAATCAATATGCTCTAACCCCAAGTCGTTCATTTTCTTTCTAAATTTCTGTTCCATGTTTCCGGATCCCTTTTACGTTTCCGAGTCCCTTCAGATATATCTTTCCCTATGGGGTTCTCGCCTTAATCTTGTGATCCCCCTGCCGCTGGCACTCTCTTTTCTCCTTGTCCATGTGATATCCCTGCCGCTGGCACTCTCTTTTCTCCTTCTCTCAGTGATCCTCCTGTCGTTGGCACTCTTTCGTCTCTTCCTTATTCTCCTTGTGATCTCTCGGCATCTGGCACTCTCTCTTCCTCTTTTGATATTTCTGTCTCTGTCGCTTGTTCTTCATCTTGTGATCCCTCTGTGTCAGTTGCTCTCTTCTTATTTTCCAACATGATGCTTTCGATGATCTCTATTAGTTCGCTAGCAGCCTTCTGTGTTTCTTAGCAATAAAATCAGGATCTTTTGTAACATCGTAGGTAGGGTCATGTGTGCTGTCGTCTAAATCTGATAAAATGCTTGAGTCTGAATCGTTTTCGTATACATGCGCTGTCTGCTAAATTGGGGTAAGTAGGGGAACAATAATTCAGCTACACAATAAAACTTTATGCCAAGAGAAAAGGCTGAAGAGGGTTAAAATAACACATACTAATGCTATATGAATTATCGAGGGGTTGTGTTTTTTTGTTCTTTTTTGTTGCTTTTTGTAAGTACATTGACTAATTTATGCAGCAACTACCTCTTAAATTAACCATTACTAAAAAGAAGAACCTCTGTAGTATGTAAATACTAATTTACTGGTCAGAAGCCGTTAAGTGGATAAAGGCTTATCAATTGAAATAACAAAAATCTTGATAAAGTCTCCACGACAATAAGGGCCGAATTATTGACAGTTCAGATTTAGGTAGAAGGGAAAAATTAAGTTGAGTAATACATGATTCGAAAGAATTAAATCACTAACATTTCATAAGTAGGCCTTTTGGTTTACAACAATATACATTGGTAGTCATGTCTGTGTTGTCTCCTGCATCTGACAAGGCATTACCATCTCTCTCTCTCTCTCTCTCTCTCTCTCTCTCTCTCTCTCTCTCTCTCTCTCTCTCTCTCTCTCTCTCTCTCTCTCTCTCTCTCTCTCTCTCTCTCTCTCTCTCTCTCTCTCTCTCTCTCTCTCTCTCTCTCTCTCTCTCTCTCTCTCTCTCTCTCTCTCTCAACTCTCTCTCTCTCTCTCTCTCTCTCTCTCTCTTGTCTCTCTCTCTCTCTCTCTATCTTACAGAACTCTTGTCTCTCTCTATCTATCTATCTATTCTATCTATCTATCTATCTATCACTATCTATCTATCTATCTCCTCTCACTCACTCTTCTCCCTACAGAACTCTACCTTCCTTCTCTTCCCTCCCCCACTCAAACAACTTGTCCCAATACAGAACTCAAATGACTTGCATATCATTACAGAACTCAAACGACTTGTCCCAATAGAGAACTCAAATGACTTGCGTCCCATTGCAGAACTCAAATGACTTGCGTCCCATTACAGAACTCAAACGACTTGCGTCCCATTACAGAACTCAAACGATTTTCGTCCCATTACAGAACTCAAATGACTTGCGTCCCATTACAGAACTCAAACGGCATGCATCTCATTACATAACTCAAACGACTTGCGTCCCATTACAGAACTCAAACGACTTGTCCCAATACAGAACTCAAATGACTTGCGTCCCATTACAGAACTCAAATGACTTGCGTCCCATTACAGAACTCAAACAATTTACGTCCCATTACAGAACTCAAACGACTTGTCCCAATACAGACCTCAAATGACTTGCGTCCCATTACAGAACTCAAACAACTTGCGTCCCATTACAGAACTCAAACGACTTGCGTCCCATTATAGATCTCAAATGACTTCCATCTTATTACAGAACTCTAACGACTTGCGTCCCATTACAGAATTCAAACGACATGCATGCTATTACAGAACTCAAACGACTTGCGTGCCATTACTGAACTCAAAAAGACTTGCGTGCCATTACAGAACTCAAACGACTTGTCCCATTACAGAATTCAAACGACTTGCATCCCATTACAGAACTCAAACGACATGCATGCTATTACAGAACTCAAACGACTTACGTCCAATTATAGAATTCAAATGACTTATGTCCCATTACATAATTCAAATGACTTACGTCCCATTACAGAATTTAAATAACTTACGTCCCATTGCAGAACTCAAACGACTTGTGTACCGTTACAGAACTGAAACGACTTGCGTGCCATTACAGAATTCAAATGACTTGCGTCCCATTACAGAATTTAAATATCTTACGTCCCATTGCAGAACTCAAACGACTTGTGTCCCATTGCAGAACTCAAACGACTTCCGTCCCATGGCAGAACTCAAACGAATTGTGCCCCATTGCAGAACTGAAATGACTAGCGTGCCGTTGCATAACTTAAACGACATGCATGCCATAACAGAACTCAAACGACATGCATGCCATTACAGAACTCAAACGACAAGCATGCTATTACAGAACTCAAAACTAATTGTGTCCCATTGCAGAACTGGAAACGACTTGCGTGCCATTACAGAACTCAAACGACATGCATGCCATTACAGCTCTCAAACGACATGCATGCCATTACAGAACTCAAACGACATGCATGCTATTACAGAACTCAAAGGACCTACGTGCCATTACAGAACTCAAACGACTTGTCCCATTACAGAACTCAAACGACTTGCGTCCCACTACAGAATTCAAACGACTTGCGTGCCATTACAGAATTCAAACGACTTGCGTCCCATTGCAGAACTCAAACGACTTGCGTCCCATTGCAGAACTCAAATGACTTGCGAGCCATTACAGAAAACGACTGTCGTCCCATTAAGAACTGGAACGATTTGCGTGCCATTACAGAACTCAAACTACTTGTGCCATTACAGAACTCAAACTACTTGCGTGCCATTACAGAACTCAAACGACATGTGTCTCATTGCAGAACTCAAAACTTGCGTGCCATTACGACATGTGTCCCATTACAGAACTCAAACGACGTGTGTCCCATTACAGAACTCAAACGACATCAAACGTGTCCCATTACAGAACTCAAACGACTTGTCGTCCCATTACAGAACTCAAACGACATGTGTCCCATTACAGAACTCAAACGACATGTGTCTCATTGCAGAAATAGAACTCAAACGACCCATGAACTCAAAACGACTTGCTCCATTACAGAACTCAAACGACATGTGTCTCATTGCAGAACTCAAATGACATGTGTCTCCCATTACAGAACTCAAACGACATGTCCCATTACAGAACTCAAACTCTTGCGTGCCATTGCAAACGAGCCATCAAACTCAAACGACTTGCATGTCATTACAGAACTCAAACGACTTGCGGCCACTACAGAACTCAAACGACTGAACTGTTTCGTCCCATTACAGAACTCAAACAACTTGCTCATGCCATTACAGAACTCAAACAACTTGCTCATGCCATTACAGAACTCAAACAACTTTGCATGCCATTACAGAACTCAAACAACTTGGTCAATTATGCCATTACAGAACTCAAACGACTTTCCAGGTCATTACAAAACTCAAACGACGATTTGCGTGCCATTACAGAACAGAACTCAAACGACTTGCATGTCATTACAGAACTGCCATTACAGAACTCAAACGACTTGCGTGCAATTACAGAAATGACTTTACAAACGACTTGCATGTCATTACAGAACTCCAAATGACTTGCATGCTATTACAGAACTCAAACGACTTGCGTGCCATTACAAAAACTCAAATGACTTGCATACTATTACAGAATGAAACGACTTGCGTGCCATTACAGAAATATCAAACGACTTGCATGCTATTACAGAACTCAAACGTGCCCGTTACAGAATTCAAACGACTTGCATTCAACTTGCGTGCCATTACAAACCTATTACAGAACTTGCAAAGAATGCAAACGACTTGACGTGCCATTACTCAAAATTGCAAAACTCAAACGACTTGTGTGTTAGGAAAACTATTACAAAACAAAATGCGTAAACGACTTGCGTGCCATTACAGAACTCAAACGACTTTCATGTCATTACAGAACTCTAAACGAC
This sequence comes from Doris montereyensis, assembly GCA_037039925.1. Classification (NCBI taxonomy): domain Eukaryota; kingdom Metazoa; phylum Mollusca; class Gastropoda; order Nudibranchia; family Dorididae; genus Doris; species Doris montereyensis. Next base: position 83,101 of record JAXRKP010000094.1, on the reverse strand, counting down.
TTGCATGTCATAGAACTCAAACGACTTGCATGTCATTACAGAACTCAAACGACTTGAGTGTTCTATTACAGAACTCAAACGACTTGCATGCCATTACAGAACTCAAACGACTTGCATGCTATTACAGAACTCAAACGACATGCCATGTCATTACAGAACTCAAATGACGACTTGAGCGTGTCCATTACAGAACTCAAACAACTTGCTATTACAGTCCCATTGAACTCAAACGACTTGCATGCTATTACAGAACTGCCATTACAGAACTCAAACGACTTGCATGTCATTACAGAACTCAAACGACTTGCAACAACTCAAACGACTTGTGTCATTACAAGAACCATTACAGAAACACAAACGACTTGCGTCCCATTGAACAAACGACATGTAAAGCCATTAGAAACACAAGACGACTTGCATTACAGAACTCCCATTGAACAACTCAAACGTGTGCCATTAGAGAACAAACGACTTGCAACGACTTGCGTCCCATTGAACAAACTTGTGTGCCATTAGAGAACACGAACGACTTGCGTCCCATTGAACAACTTGTGTGCCATTAGAGAACACGAACGACTTGCGTCCCATTGAACAACTTGTGTGCCATTAGAGAACACAACGACTTGCGTCCCATTGAACAACTTGTGTGCCATTAGAGAACACGAACGACTTGCGTCCCATTGAACAACTTGTGTGCCATTAGAAACCCAAACGACTTGCGTCCCATTGAACAACTTGTGTGCCATTACAAAACCCAAACGACTTGCGTCCCATTGAACAACTTGTGTGCCATTAGAGAACACGAACGACTTGTCCCATTGAACAACTTGCGTGCCATTACAAAACCCAAACGACTTGCGTCCCATTGAACAACTTGTGTGCCATTACAAAACCCAAACGACTTGCGTCCCATTGAACAACTTGTGTGCCATTACAAAACCAAACGACTTGCGTCCCATTGAACAACTTGTGTGCCATTACAAAACCCAAACGACTTGCGTCCCATTGAACAACTTGTGTTACAAAACCCAAACGACTTGCGTCCCATTGAACAACTTGTGTGCCATTACACCCAAACGACTTGCGTCCCATTGAACAACTTGTGTGCCATTACAAAACCCAAACGACTTGCGTCCCATTGAACAACTTGTGTGCCATTACAAAACCCAAACGACTTGCGTCCCGTTATAGAACCTAAACGACTTGCGTCCTGTTACAGAACTCAAACGACTTCCGTGCCATTACAGAACTCAAAGACTTGCGTGCCATTATAGAACTCAAACTACTTGAGTGCCATTATAGAACTCAAACGACTTGAGTGCCATTATAGAACTCAAACGACTTGCGTGCCATTATAGAACTCAAACAACGGGCATGCCATTATAGAACCCAAACGACTTGCGTGCCATTGAACAACTCGCGTGTCATTACAGAACTCCTACGACTTTCATGTCATTACAGAACTCTAACGACTTGCATGTCATTACAAAACTCAAACGATTTGCATGTCATTACAGAACTCCAATGACTTGCGTGTCATTAGAAAACTCAAACGACTTGCCTGTCATTACAGAACTCAATCGACTTGCATGTCATTACAGAACTCAAACGACTTGAGTGTCATTACAGAACTCAAACGACGTGCGTGTCATTACAAAAACTGTCATGTCATTACAGAACTCAAACGACATGCGTGTCATTACAGAACTCAAACGACTTGCGTGTCATTACAGAACTCAAACAACTCAAACGACTTGCGTGCCATTACATTAACAAACGACTTGCGTCCCATGATTACAGAACTCAAACGACTTGTCATTACAGAACTCAAACGACTTGCCATTACAAAACTCAAACGATTTGCATGTTATTACAGAACTCAAATGACTTGCGTGCCATTAGAAAACTCAAACGACTTGCCTGTCATTACAGAACTCAATCGACTTGCATGTCATTACAGAACTCAATCGACTTGAGTGTCATTACAGAATTCAAACGACTTGCGTGCCATTACAGAACTCAAACGACTTGTGTGCCATTACAGAACTCAAACGACTTGCGTGCCATTACAGAACCGAAACGACTTGCGTGCCATTACAGAACTCAAACGACTTTCGTGCCATTACAGAACTCAAACGACTTTCGTGCCATTTACAGAACTCAAACGACTTGCGTGCCATTACAGAACTCAAACGACTTGCATGCCATTACAGAACTCAAACGACTTGCATGTCATTACAGAGCTCAAACGACTTGCATGTCATTACAGAGCGACATCGTGCCAAAGAACTCAAACGACTTCGTGCCATTACAGAACTCAAACGACTTCCGTGCCATTACAGAACTCAAACGACTTGCGTGCCATTACAGAACTCAAACGACTTGCGTGCCATTACAGAACTCAAACGACTTGCGTGCCATTACAGAACTCAAACGACTTGCGTGCCATTACAGAACTCAAACGACGTGTGTGCCATTACAGAACTCAAATGACTTGCGTGCCATTACAGAACTCAAACGACTTGCGTGCCATTACAGAACTCAAACGACTTGCGTGCCATTACAAAGAAGAAAATGTGGACGGAATCAAAACATCAATGGGAAAAGTATCCTTTCTGCACAAATATTTTTCAGTGATTAGACATATATGAATGTGTCAACTTAATAAATCGTTCCGCCATTTCTCTCAAGCCAGTGCCGGGAAACATTAAAAAGTAGGAACGGATGAGTCTGAATTTGTCTTTGTTCGTGTTCTATCAACTATGGCTACTGTTACTAAGCACTGTACTAAATTACCTCAAACATGCATTGTCTATTCTCACACTTCACCTTAAGAGGGCGTGGTAGGGTTTATACCTACTTTACACTTTACGTTGAGGTTGAGCTTTAAAAAACACTCGTTTGAAGCTGCTGTTATACTTGTAGTAAACAAAGAAATTGACTGATGAGTTCAAGTCCTGGAATAGGTCTGCTATATTTTTGCAAACGGAAAACAAAAAGTTATCTGGAATTTCGTAATTCATTTCTGGCTCTATTAGAACCGCGGCAGCAAGCATCACACGTGGAATGTTGCAGATCAGGTAAATCCCGCAGACGACAGCCACCCTGACTAATTGCTTGCATTTCCTTGGTGTTGCTCAGAATGTCAACAGCAGACGACGGCTCTTTCATGACTTCCCGTTGCTGCTCGTTAACCTGACCTTGACCTTCCTTTCTGTCATTTGCCTGGACTACTGTGGAAGTGGACGTGCCTTGCCGAAAACGAACCGATTTGACCAAAGCTCTGGCCATGATTACGACGCATAGAGTTATTATTACCTGTGTGCTCACGTTTATAATAACACTAAACAATAAGAACGAGACGTCGTACATCTCTCTGGAACCTGGCATGACGAAGATGAGGAATCTCGAGGAGTTTTGTGGTGAAAAAACGGGAATTTTGATGATTTTGTGTTGCACAAGGTCAGTCAGATAAAAAGCGAGATAGAAAAGAAAACACAAAATCATAATCGTGCATGTCCTTCGACGGGTGAAGAAATCTCTGAAGTGAAGAGGTTTCACAACACACAGACATCGTTGGATGGCCAGAAAGGTTGTCACCAGGAACGCTGGTTCGACAAAATTCGAATAACAATATTAAAGATCATAAACAGTGCTGGGTAAACAGCTATCCAGAGGCGTTTCTCCTAATGAGTACGTCAAAGACAACTGTTATAGCAAGTGCCAAAGTTCCTAGAAGATGGAAGAAATCTAGAATGGCCAAGAAGAAGAAAAAGGGTGACACTGTTTTCCAAACCAATTTTGTAATAGGCCCTGATGCATATCCAGTTTGTAACTATGCCGACACAGCAGACAAGGAAACGGAACGGAAGAGTGACTTTGGAAAGAGAATGAATCCCTGCTCCGTTATGATACGATGTCGTTCGTCACTCGTATGTGACAAAAAATTTATGAGATAACCGGAATCTATCACGCCTGGAACGACCTGAAAACGAGACGAATCAAAATACATATTATATTGAAGTTATTATTCGTATCAATGTTGATTTAGTATTACCATTATTGTTATTACCATATGATAATATAATTGTTTTGACTGTGCCATTTTGTTTAAATGCCCTTTACAAAAAACAGAGAAGGAGAGAAACCCAAGCTCTAATTTAGTGTTGAGATACCAACATAAAAAACAACAACCCAAAACAAACTAAATAAAGAAAAAGAAAAACCCCGTTCTAAGCTGGGATTTAAACCGGAAGGACTGATTAATATCAAATTGCTTTAACCACTACGCCACGATGACTACTTACGCTTGCAGTATGGCCCCCATGAATGATGAATTTAAACTTACTCCAGAGCCAGATCTACATTTAGATGTTTTGATCGACAACGTCGATACTAAACTGAATGTGATTTTTCTGTACTGCAGATAGATCTATGTGCAAATAGATGGTAATTGAGACCGATGGCAGGGTATTTGTTTTGGTTGATGGGAATATGAGAGTAACTCCCTCGGCATTGAACTAAAAAAGTCAAGTTCCTTCAAGACCCTTAAGGCCCATAGATCCGGAGCTTATCCCCGTTTCTATTGTGTGATAATTACCTCATGGTCAGGACGCTAGTCTGACGCAGGGTGTTACTCCCAAGCTAGTGCTTGTACCCATTTGCACATGGGTAGAGTGGGGAAAATGCGTGTTACGTCTCTTTCCCAGGGAAAACAACGGCGGACTTGACTTTGCTGGGATTTGAATTTGGGACCTCATGATCCCAAGTCGGGCAGCCTAAGCGCTCGGCCACCGATACCACCTGACATTAAACTAAGTTCTCGGCTAAACAATGCAAACATTTATTGATTAATGGTAAACTCTAGACACGTGCCATTAATTGTAACATCTACCAAAAATGTGAGCGCAACCAGTAGAGAAATAAAGGTGTTCTTATGTTTGGTGTTACCTTCTGCCTTCTCCTTCGCAGTCTACAAGGCATTACTCTGCAGTCCACAATAATGACTTTTTATCATTACATGTATTGTTTCATTTTGCTCTTCACAAACTTTTTGTACACATCAATGTTCGGTCGTCTTTTAAACTTTGTATGTAATCAGAGATATTTCATTTTTACTTTATTTTGAGTTAGACTATTTGTCTACATTGGGTAAATACCTCTTCGTCAAAAATATAATACAATATATAATATTGTATTTACTTATCATAATTATACTTTTACATTATATTATTTGAATTTAAGATGTTCCATCCCTCTAATGTGGTATGCTATCACCGCCACGGCGGACAAGGTTACCTCAAAGAAACGAGCACATGTTAATGCTATTAGATATATTATTACTCGTTAAGAAATCCGTACTAAGATTCCACCTACCATATCTATTAAACATTGTTCAACTAACTTCATCTTCAAAATAAATAAATACGCTTGTATTATTTTTACTACTTTGTTTACAGATGAAAATAAACATTGCAAAATCTGTACCTGTGTTGACAAACTGTTGTTGAGCTCCATGACTACGATTTGAGTCTGGGCATTGAAGTTCTCGTCTCTAGGTAGGTTTTTGGTGCACAATTGATTGACGCACCTTTTCAGGTAGAAACACAATGTGCCTGAAGTTCTCGTCTCTAGGTAGGTTTTATTTGCACAATTGATTGACGCACCTTTTCAGGTAGAAACAGAATGTGCTGGTCTCTAGTTCTTATTTGCACAATTGATTGACGCACTCTAGGTGTGGAAGTTTCTCTATTTTTATTTGCAATTGATTGAATGACGCACCTTTTCAGGTAGAAACAGAATGTGCCTCTAGTTTTTATTTGCACAGTTCGAGAATTTGGTTTAACAGTTTGATTTCAAAAACAAAAACAATTTCTATGACACAATGAATGTTTCCTGAAGTTCTCGTCTCTAGGTAGGTTTTATTTGCACAATTGAATGACGCACCTTTTGCAGGTAGAAACAGAATGTGCCTGAAGTTCTCGTCTCACCGTTGTAGGTAGGTTTTATTTGCACAATTGAATGAAAAAAAGAGTTTTAAAATTTTCAATGAAATCGAAACACAAAATGAAAAAGTTCGATAGATTTAATGTTCTCCTCCTGTTTGCGGTATTGAAAAAAGATGTCGGAATCTATATTTAATTTAAAACGTTTGCTGTTTCGGTGTGGGAAACGAAGATAATCGTTATAATTCCAGAATCAATCACGTTTGACTGCTTTTTCTGAACAGGTATTGAAATGAATTAACGAAAAATATGTTTACTCTTATTAATGTAATTTTTACCAACTCTGACCCATATTCCCAAAATGCACTGTTGTAACTATGATTAAAAAAAGAGAATCTAAAACAGTATGAATTGATTTTTGTGAGAGGTATGAAATGAAATAGTTAATGATTTACCTTTGCTATTATATCATTTAAAAAACGTTTGCTTATTATTATGATTATCTCTTATTACAGATTCTTGCCTTTTGAAATTACTTCCACAGCGAAAGTGATCTCCGTTATTTGGCAGGGCATTAAAATTGTGCGTGACTTTGAACAGTTATTGTTAACGTTGTTGTGATTCAGACATTTCTTGTTTACAATCCATCTCAGATGTCAATCCACCTCCTGGACCAGTATTTTACTCGGAAAAAAAAATAATTTGAGAACATGTCCAAATACAAACGCTTTACCCAGGACCTCGTTGAGTGACATGTTCTGGGCTACTGATCCAACCCCCTCCCACCACCCACTTGCAGATACAGAGATGGGCCTTCAAAACGTTTGATCTAATCAATTTGATGGCCATGTGTCCTCCAATTCTAATTGTGTGTAGATACAAGAGTTTACAATTTACGTCCATATTCTTTACAATTAGATTCGACTTACTACCTTCTTAACATAGATATTTCGATTTTCACTTTTTTACATGTTCAAGATGCTATCGAGGAACATCTTTGTTGCACGTGAAGGATTTTGTGATTCGCAATTAGAGACAAATTTCACTGCCAGGAGGAGAGTACGACAATAAACTGGGCAAAGAGGTGGTTTCTGTTACATCTAGCCAATTTCAATGAGTTTTAAATGTTCATGTTAGACCTATCTCCTCGCACCTACATTTCAATGCAGTTCTTGGAAGAAAAAAGTAATTTTTTAAAAATGCACTTTTTAATCCTTCAGATGGTTATTGTTAATATTGCACTTGCATTTTGATAGGAAGAAAGAATATTGAATAAGACTGATTTCTTCTCTTAATTTTTCCTACTTTGGACACTCAAAAAGTAAAAAACTTTGGAGAAAAATTACTCAAACTAGGAACAATTGTTAAGTTTTTGAACAACACTTAAACAAGGTCTTCTTAACTCATTCACAATTTAAGATTTTGTGTTTATTTCTAGTTACTAAGGAGATCATTGTTTTGGTTTTAATAAATTTTTTAACGCATAGTTTGGTTTGGTATTTTAGTCTTTTATTATTATTGAACCTGTGGGGGCATCATTATCTGACTAGTAGATCCTTTGAAAGTACAACGATTTTCCAAACAGAAAGTAAATCATCAACAAATGAAAAAGAATTTTGATACATTTACTGGTTGATGAGCTTCAAGGATTCATACCTACATTCAAGTAGTTTTGTTCATTTTTGAGGCATGCCTTTCGTGCTGGACACGAATCCATTAAATGTGTTAAAAGATAAACACCTAAAGAGGACTTATTTTTCGATACAACCTTCTTAAAAATTCTCCTATTATCTACATCAAAATATCTCTTAGTGGTTTGGTAACAGATACATTTTACCTTAGTGGTTTGGTAACAGATGCAAAATATGGTTACTCTTAGTGGTTTGGTAACAGATGCACACCTTTGTGTTTGGTAACAGATGCATTGTTACTCTTAAACAGATGCTTGGTTACTCTTAGTGGCAGATGCAAATATATTTAAATTTGGTTTGGTAACAGATCAAAATATGGTTACTCTTAGTTGTAACAGATTCTTTAGTGGTTTAGAAACAGATGCAATTTGATCCCTCCTCACGGTGGTTTGGTAACAGATCTAACAAATTTGATTGCCGTGGGGTTTGCCTGTTACTTAGTGGTTTGGTAACAGATGCAAAATATGGTTACTCTTATGGTTTGGTAACAGAGTCATTATAACAAAGAACGACTGACTCAAAATTATATATATATAGATCCACTATATATATATATATATATATATATATATATATATATATATATATATATATATACATAACTTTGAATGTGCACTCTTTTTCACATATTAGTCAATATAAACACAGAGTGCAAAGTCAATGTTTCTACCTTCCGGTGTAAGATGCCCGAAATAATTTACTTCAGACTGTCCTGTACTGACATTTTCTGTCTTCCTTTAAAGTTAAATTTCTTTTGCGTTAATGCCTCTGTTATATGAGGTCTGCCTTTTGTCTTGAGTTTTAAGCATACTGATTTAGCTTTCTATGGTCATTCATTCTGTTTAATACAAACTCTCAGTTGATTTATTTCTTCAATCTGATCCTCTGATTTTGTCTTTTTCAATGTTTCTTTTCCTTAGATATTTCAAGATTTCTAATTCGCTACTCCGTCCAGGTTTCACTATAGAAGAGAGTACGACAATTTTTGTTACCTTTTGGTTTTTGTTCACAATTCTTGTTTACCTAAAATGCCTTTCCTAGATGGTTATATCCCTCTATAATTTGAGCATTACCCTATAATGGTAGCTTTGAACTTGTTCTAAACTCTTCTTAATTTATTTTTGTACTTCACTAGTTCTAGCCCTTCTGTACTCTCATTAAATCAACAACTAAATCCTTTCTGATTTTCCACCAGAGCTGGGCCAAATGCTTGTTGACATATTGCATGATAGTTGTGTCTTAGCCCCTTACTCCTATATCTTGGTTTTACAACACATGTTGGTTGATTAGCTTTGAAGCCTTTCTAAATTTCACACTGAATGCTGTTTGGTCTAATTCCATTGATCATATTTAGGATCTTCAACTGTCTCATCTGGAAATTCTTAACTTTTACATATTGCATAATTGATCTGTACTTCTAGTTTCATATTTATTGTAAAAACTAACTTATAAAAATTTGGGGAGGCAAGTCAATGTTTTCTCAAGGAAGTTTCATGATTTGTCTAATTGTAAATATGGGAAATGGTAAATTGTTGAAAATACTTTCTCCACGTGTTCCTGGCATACATTTCGCTGTCTTCTTTCAATATTTCTCTTTTTAAGCATTCTCAATTTGCCGTATCGGGCATGCTTTGAGTCTTTCTCACGCTCTTCATTGTTCCCAGAACACCTTTCTGATTTCCTTAATTTTTAGCTTTCTTGAAGTCTTTGTCCAAACTCTTCCCATTGTTCCTGTTTTGGAGTTTCCTAATTTCCTCTTTGGCGATCGTTCTTTTACTCACTAATCTGTCCTCTGACCCCTTTGTTTGAAAGTATTTCTTCCAGGCATTTCCTTCTTTTCTTTGATCTTAGTCTTGACATTCTAATTCCACAACGCTGTTCTTTTCCTAGAACTCCTTTGATTTGTTTCCCAAGACAACTATCCCTTCAGTAACAGTTGAGGCGTTGCTTCTTTATGTCTCTTTTCTTCTATTGTTTGTTTCAAGTATCATTCAGGTCCATCTGCCTTTCACTGATAAATATTTGTATCTTGGATTGGTATATCTGTTTTACTACTGGTTTATTTAGTTCTTCTATTTTGAGTTAAGTAGTTTTCTTGTCTTTTCTTATTTTTCTTTCAAGACGTAATCTCCTTTTGGCAATCACTAGGTAACGAACACTAAATCTTTCAGCTCCTCTGTTTGATTTGTATCCAATGTACTGTAAAAAGGGAGCTGCTAACTTTATATAGTCTATCATTGATTTTTCACACCTGTCTTCATTTACTCTTGTATGTTTGTGGATATCTTTTTGAGGGAAAAATGTGTTTGCTATTTTCATGTTATTCTTTAGGCAAAAAATCTATTAGTCTCTCCATGTGGAGAAGTTGTTTTCTCTCCTTCTTTACCTATTACTCCTCTGACGTTTCTACATTGGTCCCTACTCTAGCATTTATATCTCCTAAAAGCATTAGTTCCTGTTTGGGTTTGAAATTCTTTACAGCTATTTGTAAATCGTTTTCAAAGATATTTTTTTCTTCTTTGGTGGCATCTTCGTATGGTCCATAAGCTATTAATAATTTAATTATTTCTCTTCCTATTGGTTTAAGATTTATCTCTAACAAGCGTGGGCTTATGAATGTCCAACTTTCTAGCAGCTTTCCATGCCTTTTATGCATTAGAAGGCATATTCCTGCTCTATGTCTATCTTTGACATTTACTCCTGAGAAGATTAAAGTATAATTTGGTCCTACATTTTCTATTCCTTGACCTTTATTCTTTATTTCTGAAATGGCCAAAATGTCTACTTTGAAATTGTTCATTTCTTCAGCCATTTATTGCCCTAATATTCCATGTTCCAAAAATCACAGTCCGTGTTCTTTTCCAGTCGGATTTGAAAGTTGAATCCGGGTATATCATATTACTTTCTTTGAATCAATTGGTTTTGGATAAGCAGTGGATTAGCCCACTGTACCCTATGTAGATGGTGGGGTTGAACTCTGCCACTGTGCCCCGTGAGGTCCCCTACCGAGCCTTGTTATTTTCTGTCAGGATTAACTCTCTTGACATTTTGTCAGCCAATACCAGCCTGCAAGCCAGCAGGTTGTTATTCAAGACAGGGTTAATTCCCTTAGCCTTTGGTTAACCAAGAGCGGCCTGCAAGGCAATGCGTAGTTTTCTGTCAGGGTTAACTTCCTAGCCTTTGGTCAGCCAAGATCCGGCTGCAAGGCAGCAGAAGACTCGTGGAGGTCGGGACCGCCTAATCTCCGTACAGGTGCTTACTGTCCACTGCTCTGAAGATACTATTCCACCTTGTTAATTACCCGGTATAACCTGTTCAAAATGGCGGCCTTGCTCAATGAAGTTTGCATTAATCCAACGTCACTTTTGGCAGAACCTTCTTTCAAATCGAAACGATCTTTAGATGATGTAAAGCATACTCTTAGTGGTCTACAAAACGTCTCTAACTTTTGACCCCTTATAACCCATGAACTACTGCTTCCACAACTTTCGGATTTCAAACAGTCTGCTTTAGGTTCTTAGCGCATAAACTCTTGGATCCAATCAGTATTTTACTTGACTGGGAAAAGATTGTTTGGTCTACCGGCGATTCTTGAAAACTTTTTCTTGTTACTAGATTTGATTTCTCGATTTCCTGTCATTACAATAATAAAACCGCGTAACTTAAATATGGAGTGCCAATTTGATCTACAGAAAAAGCAAGCGAGCGAGAGAGAGAGAGAGAGAGAGAGAGAGAGAGAGAGAGAGAGAGAGAGAGAGAGAGAGAGAGAGAGAGACAGACAGACAGACAGAGACAGACAGACAGACAGACAGACAGACAGACAGACAGACAGAGACAGAGAGAGACAGACAGACAGACAGACAGACAGAGAGAGACAGAGAGAGAGAGAGAGAAAGAGACAGAGAGAGCGAGAGAGGAGAGAGAGAAAGAGAGAGAGAGAGAGAGAGAGAGAGAGAGAGAGAGAGAGAGAGAGAGAGAGAGAGAGAGAGAGAGAGAAGAGAGAGAGAAAGGTAATTTCTACCATTCTTTCAGATTTCTTTCAATTGTACTCATACAACACAACATGTACGAACTATATTTTACTTATCAAATGTATTTATTTTATATAGCCATTCGTCTGGTATATCAAGTCAGATGATGTTTCTTAGGAGGGACCTAAAGTGCTACAGATCTGCAGAGAGGAGCAAGACAGGGGGGGGGGGGCCAAGGCAAAAAGGGGAGACAGAAAGAGAGAGAATGAGAGAGAGAGAGAGAGAGAGAGAGAGAGAGAGAGAGAGAGAGAGAGAGAGAAGATATATATATATATATATAGATATATATATATATATATATATATATATATATATATATATATATAGAGAGAGAGAGAGAGAGAGAGAGAGAGAGAGAGAGAGAGAGAGAGAGAGAGAGAGAGAGAGAGAGAGAGAGAGAGAGAGAGAGAGAGAGAGAGAGAGAGAGAGAGAGAGAGAGAGAGAGAGAGAGAGAGAGAGAGAGAGAGAGAGAGAGAGAGAGAGAGAGAGAGAGAGAGAGAGAGAGAGAGAGAGAGAGAGAGAGAGAGAGGAGAGGGAACGAGAGAGACAGACAGACAGACTGACAGACAAACAGAAACAGTGGCAGACAGGAAGACGAGAATGCAGCCAGATGATAAATAAAAAGAAAGTCGGTAAGACCACGTGGGTTATATTGTTAAGCAACGTATTGGGAAATGTCAACTGCTTTTGTCCTTTGGCCGTCTCATGATCTCCATTGTTTGCTCTCACCAGCTTGTCCACACAGGAAGAACGTCACCCTCATGACCTCACAGCTCTATGAGCACATGTTGACCAATAGAAACAACTTATCGTGTCAGGTTCGAGTCTATTGTGTCAGCAAGGATGCCCCGTGGCCGGAGACGAGGCGTCTGGCATGGAGACGGAGATACAGACACATTACCAGATTGGTCAACAAATCGGTGACCCTGTCAATCAACTGCTCAGCAAAATAATGACTTGGGCGTTTTGGTGAAAAGGCTTTCTGATTGGCTGGACGGATTTCAAGTCAGAGTTGGTTGATTTTCAATTGCCTTGACGAAATTCCTAACTTACGCATTCATGTCGCACAACTTAGAAGGTGTCTGGTTGATTTTCATTTAGTCTTGAAGATATTTCGTGACTGATATTCTATTTCACATTTAAGGCGATTGCTGGTTTCTGGATCAACACTTTACTTCTGATCAAACGTTTTCTGTTGATAGCAAAATCTTGGATTATATTGTGACTTTTCCGTTTGCCTTTTCAAGTCTTCATTTGCTCACTTAAATGGCTGGCATCATGTCGTTGGTACCAAGCGATGGAGTTGGTAAGTTACTTTTATTCTCTTACCTATTCCATGATTTGTTTGCTTGTATTCTATGTTTGGATTGTCACGTTAAGAGAGTAGTTGTGAAAAGCGAGTTTGTATGTTATAGTCTATCAACTATTGTGCAAGTCCCCACACGAATTCCTCGAAAATGTTCCTCGTATCCAATTGATAAATTTGCAATCAGTCTTAAGTCTCGCACAAACGGCTTTCTTAAATCAAAATAAATCAACACGCGCTAAACATATCAGTGTTTATCTATATTATTTACAATTTAATTACAATGACCAGCATTTCAGTAATTTTACAACGTCTCGTTTTGTTAACAAATACATGTGAAAATATTAGCTTAATAGCGAACTTTATACTTTGTGTGTTGAGTTGTTGAAAGAAATTACGGGGAGGCGATATGCACACTGTGTACGATTTCTTAGGTCTCACGCAGGCAATGTTGAAGATCATTTTTGTTTATTTTTGCAAGTTGCGGATATCTGAATTGTGTTTTCACATTGTGCATAATATGGACAAAAGTTGTTGTTTTTTATAATGTACACCATGTCGTTATTCGCAATGATTACAATGTCATCTGTCTTTGTTTTGGACAATGTGCATTCCTTAACAATCACTCACCTTCAATTTACCCACTTTCAATAACTATATATTTTCAACCTTTAAAATCATTCAAAACGAATAGCCCCACGCGACCTTACATATGCATATTTTAAAGATTTTCTGTTGCCTCATAAGAAAACTGTTACACGGTTCAATAATTCTTATACATTGTATATATAAAATATAATACGTTCTTATCCATATTATGATGATAAGGCAAAATTTAAAGTGATTTAGAATAATAAATATACATGTAGCTACGTCTAGGCCAACGGTATGTTTAGCGCGTGAGATTATCTGCCCTGGGACGAGAAACAGACCAGTGGCAATCATTTAAAAGACAAAGAAAGTTCGTATCACCGCACAAGTGCAGGCTCACCAACTGTACATCCTTAATTATCCCCCAGCAGGCCATTTCATTCAGCCTTTTCTCAGCTCACAGGGAAGCATACTGTATAGAGGCTTGTTAGGCGCTTTGTGCTAATACTCTGAAGATATCTTTCTCTACCTATATCTGAGTACCCATTCACGCGTGAGTCAAGTGACAGTTGTTAAAAAACAATGTTGGTCAACCATTTGAACAAATGTCGCCGTGGTTACAAACAGCATCTTTGTTTACATTTTTTTCTTTCTAGAAACTATTCATTTCTATCTTTCTATTGCGTGTTTTTCCCTTATTTCTATTTTCCTTTATCTGTTTCAGGAGTCAAATTGTATTATCATTCATACCTCTATGTGGCATTTTTACACTGCTTGGATTGCCATCACATGGAGGCTATTATACAACGTAATTCGTAAACGATTCTTGAGCGCTTGGAGTCTGATATATACCGGAGTGGAGCGCTATACTAGAACTGTTTATTATTTATTTTTTATTATCATTATCATTATATCGCCACAACAATAGTAAAAGTAAAATTCATTCAAGGCTATTACGGCCCATAGAGCCGGAGCTAATACCGATTTCTATTGCGTGGACATGACGCACGGTTTTACTCCCAAGCTAGTGCTTGTACCCATTTTGCACCTGGGTCGAGAGGCAAAAGGAATAACCGTCGGGCCTTACTTTGCAAGGAGTCGCACCCGGGATCCCAGCCTAACCACTCGGCCACCAATGCCACAATGATAATAATAATAATAATAAGGATAATAATCATTATTGGCTGCATATCGTCTAGGACTTTGATCATTTTCAGCTGCATATCCCATATGACGTTGATCATTATCAACTGCATATCCCATAGGACGTTGATCATTATCAGCTGCATATCCCATATCATGTTGCACCCCTGACAGCACCTCTGAGTTTCTTTGTTTCCTGTGCCATCTTCCCTACCTCTCTTATTCCGTTGCTTTCCCCCATATATCTTTCTTCCATCTTCTGCATGGCTTCCTTCTGGGGTTTTCCCCCGTTCCTTTTGCCTTCTAAAACCTTCCTTCCTCATAATAAGATATGCAGTAATGATGATGCTGATAGCGGATATTGATATATATAAATATATATATATATATATATATATAGGGCTCCTGGTAGCTCCTACTTATTTCCTTTCTCTCTTCCACTTATCTTCCATCTTGCTGGTTCATCATTATTCACACACAGATCACCACGCAATATGGTAGATAGGGAAAGTTTCAATGAAACAAGCAAAGTTTGTACACTGTTTAGGGCAGTGACATTGTACGCGGTGGAGCATTGTTGTTGTTGTTGGGGTTTTTTAACTCCCAAAATGAATATTACATGTGCAATGCATATATGTAGCAAATAACTTCTTAATCATAAAATCTAACGCTTTATCTCGCAAAAAGTATATCTAAAAAAGGTCCACACATCTTAAAATCATTTCTACGCCTTATCGCTTATATTCCGTGAAGGTGTTTTATTTTCTTATTACAAGTGAGTTCTTTTCAACCGACTTTTACGCTTATTATGTCGCAGTCGATAAATCAAGGAATGAAGATTTCATCTCCGTGATGTTTTCTGGAGAGAGAGCGCGAAGGTTCGAAACTTAGATTTGTCTTCTCACATCACGAAAAGTAATCAGGCCTGGACACAGTTTATGTCACTGTAAATCCATAGTTAATCTATCTATCGTTTTAGATCGTAAATAAACTCATTTTTAAATCAGAGTGCTTTATTCTTGTTTGTTAAAGAAATACTAAATTTGTGATTTACGTCACACAACCGCACCGTGACTCAGAAAACTGCTCGTCATTTAGGCCTTGTGACAAAAACGTCCCGTCAGTCGCACCTAGGTACGCGTGGTATCAAAGTAAACAGAATTGAAGCCACTTCATGCTGCCAAGGGCTCCTGGGGAACTCGCAGCTTTCACACGCTTTCGATGATGAAGCCACTTCATCGTGATGCTAATCCACCTATGATTTTATTTCTTTTCAAGGAGACAAATTTAATTGAAATTTAAAAAATGTTCGAGAATTAAAACAAACAATTCAGATTGGCGAGGTCTGACGTGTACCACTAGATAGACAAATTATTTTCTTGTGCATTCTAAAATTTCATTACGCTCAACACTTGTCCACTCCAATCCGCAAGCCTAGCCAGCAGTGTTGATAGCCATAACGACTGTGTTCGAAATACTTTTAAAAAGATTAAGCTAATACAAAACTGGATATTATACACGACACAATTATTGATTTCAAGAACTGTATTGGTAAGTGAAATTTCTTTTTTTTTTTAAATATTATTCCTCACTCAGATAACACTGAAGAAAACTGGGATACAAGATCACTATCCTCTACGTCATCGTTCGACCTACAAGACGTCATTGATGACAACATAGCAGCAATGCTAGACGAGGTAGGTGTAAGCTTTTTCTCTCTTATAACAGTTTTATATTATAATACAAGCATGCCCGTAAAGTTGGATCTCTTGCGCTTTGACTGTGGTTAATTCATAAATCTCTGTATTAAGTGCGATTATTAGATCAAATACCTTCTGTAAATAATTCAATTGAAATGTAATCCATGCCCAATTTTAATAATGTTTTATATTAATGTGAGTGTGTTTGGAATGCAACATTGAAATTTAAATGGTATCTTTCAAAGTATATTTCAACTTGTATTATAAAGTGCCTTGAAGTTTCGGCGAAAGGCGATATAAGAGAATGGTCTATAATTACTATTACTATGACTATCAAATTAACACTCAATACTCAAGTTATGACAGGAAATCGAGAAATTAGATCTAGCAACAATAAGAACGATCGTAGATCGCAAGCAAAACCAATCTTCTTTCTAATTAAATTAAAATGCTGCTTTGATCCAAGAGTTTATCCGCTAGAACCTAAAGCAGGCTACAGTGTATTTGAAATCTACCTGTGAATGATGGCGGTTGTGGGTGCAACGGTTCCTGAGTTACAAAGCTAAAGACGTTCAGCTTATTATAGATAGTCATTTTAAACATGGTAACACACATTTATGTCATTTTAAACATGGTAACACACATTTATGTCATTTTAAACATGGTAACACACATTTATGTCATTTTAAACATGGTAACACACATTTATGTCATTTTAAACATGGTAACACACATTTATGTCATTTTAAACAGGGTAACACATTTATGTCATTTTAAACAGGGTAACACACATTTATGTTATTTTAAACATGGTAACACACATTTATGTCATTTTAAACATGGTAACACACATTTACGTCATTTTAAACATGGTAACACACATTTACGTCATTTTAAACATGGTAACACACATTTATGTCATTTTAAACATGGTAACACACATTTATGTCATTTTAAACAGGGTAAAACACATTTATGTCATTTTAAACATGGTAACACACATTTATGTCATTTTAAACATGGTAACACACATTTATGTCATTTTAAACATGGTAACACACATTGATGTCATTTTAAACATGGTAACACACATTTATGTCATTTTAAACAAGGTATCACACATTGATGTCATTTTAAACATGGTAACATACATTTATGTAATTTTAAACATGGTAACACACATTTATGTCATTTTAAACATGGTAACACACATTTATGTCATTTTAATAAGGGTAACACACATTTATGTCATTTTAAACAAGGTAACACACATTTATGTCATTTTAAACATGGTAACACACATTTATGTCATTTTAAACAAGGTAACACACATTTATGTCATTTTAAACAAGGTAACACACATTTATGTCATTTTAAACATGGTAACACACATTTATGTCATTTTAAACAGGGTAACACACATTTACGTCATTTTAAACAGGGTAACACACATTGATGTCATTTTAAACAAGGTAACACACATTTATGTCATTTTAAACAGGGTAACACACATTTACGTCATTTTAAACAGGGTAACACATTTACAGCTAAGCCCAGCTTAATCATTAGAACTGATAGTATATTATGCCTAGTTAATTTCATGACAGGTCTCGGCTGATGCTTTTTATCCATGAAGGGAGTAGGCTACATGTATTACTTTCTTGATGGGAGTGGGGTTTTTTTTACTAGGAAAAAAATGCTGTTTTTGAGAGGACTCTGTGGCCCAGAGACAAAGTATCAGCCTGTCAACCAAAAGGTCTTGAGTTCAAGCCCCGACGGTTGAATTATTTTCTCAAGTTTTTTTTCGAGTGAAGCTCTATCCCCCTACCCCCACCCCCACCCCCCCCCCCCCACCCTCCATTTCTGGTCCATGAAACGGAGATCTTGTGTGCTTATAACAATACGCTTTAGGTGTGGATGTGGGGGAGGGGCTGAATTAGCTATACCTGAGATTTCCTAGGGGAGAGGAAATCAAAGAACCGACGGGGTAGGGTTTCCCACCCACCCCACCCCCTCTCCTGAATTGGCCCCGTTCCCACGACGGACAAACATGCCGTCTATCATATGCAGTGATCTCATGGTGGATTAAAGGGGAAATAGTAAAAATAAAGATATTAAGTAAGGGATTTGCCTTGCACTGTAATGAGGATATAACCTGTACGATCAAAACAAATACCATGGCAACCAAGTCACCAAGCCTTTAGTTTGTAGGAGGACACGTGACGAACTTGTCACTAAACCAACTACTTATACTTTACGTTCTTCTGTTTTTAACCCAACAGACGCCATGGACGACAGACGAAGACGTCACCGTTCCAGTCCCCGTAGAAGATTACGGGAGTCAGGTGGAAGTCATGACATCAGGCATGGTAAGTAGGACTCCTTCCTTCCGTAAATAGTGTACACAGTTTCTCTCTCTCCTCCCTTTGTCTGTCTGTCTGTCTGTCTGTCTGTCTGTCTGTCTCTCTCTCTCTCTCTCTTCTCTCTCTCTCTCTCTCTCTCTCTCTCTCTCTCTCTCTCTCTCTCTCTCTCTCTCTCTCTCTCTCTCTCTCTCTCTCTCTCTCTCTCTCTCTCTCTCTCTCTCTCTCCCTCTTATATACTATATAACGATGGGGGGGGCAGTCAGCTGCAAGATGTGTGAGACTCAGAGAGAGAGAGGAGGAGGAGGAGGAGGGGGATAAGACTGACTGACAGACAACAAATAGTATTAACTTACAAGGCAGACATTCCCTGGCCTGTTTTGCATTCTTAGCAATATATATAAAGCTGAATGTCTCTAACTTTGAACGCTTATAACTCAGGAACCATTGCATCCACAATCTCCATATTTCGCATGTAGATTGCAAACGGCCTGCTTTAGTTTCTTAACGAATAAACTCTCAGATCAAATCATTATTTTAATTGATTTGAAAAAAAAGAGTGCTTTTATTGTTACATGTACTAGTTTGATTTCTCGATTTACGGTGATTACAATCAAAAGACCTCGTAACTTGAGTACCGAGTGCTTATTTGATCTAAATATCATCCGCAACCGATACATTTTTCTTCTGATTTAAGCACATTTAAGTTCAAGAGACCCAGCCTTATGATAACGAGAAATGATAATCCAACGTCATTTATAACTATTCTTGTAATATAATAATCTTCCATTTGCAGGCCACAGAGCAGAATGGTTCCTCCAATGACCTGTGTGAAATCGGACCAATGAGGGCACTGCAGGTGCGCTACGGATGTGACGACGATGAGGGCTGGTTAGAGCGGTCTAAACCAAGAACTTCTTGGTCTAAACGCATCAACAGGTTTTCCTGCAGGCAGCGGATGTTTGGTTTTGGCAAACGGCTGATGAAGAGGAGAAAGTTTAAAAACAATTGTACAAACATGAGGCCTGTATCCAGAAGACTAGACCTGGTAGACCCATGTTTAGAAGAGATCTATGAATGGCATTGAAGAGCCCAGAGAGAAGTCGACGATTACAAGGAACAGCACAGAGAATGACACGACGAGAGAAAATTCTCTGTTGAGTTTGAAGACAAAGAGAACACGTCGATGATGCATGCTGATAGCTCATAAACTTTTCTTTGCTATTAAATAAGAACCTAGGATTACAACATAGCTACATTTCAACCAAAGGGTGCTAACATTTCTCTGAACTGTAATAATGAATGTGTCATGAAAATGTACTGTAGTACATGTATAGTGCTAGTAATTCGTTCTGAGTATGTAATGGCTGTGGCTGGAATTAAATTAATGCTACTTACAGTCATTTAATGATGATGAGCGGGTATTTGAATAATGTCTGCTATCAAGGTCGAAAGGAGATAACCAAATTTCTTCACTCGTCTTTTAAAAAATGCAAGTTTCATTCTCATTTCTAGTTTTTTTTTTGTTTGTTTGTTGTTGGTTTTGTAGTTGGGGGGGGGGGAGGGTGGTCATTTTCTGTTTTTAAAATCTAAAACAGCAGGTGTTAGATACAGGTGTTTTTTTTTACTTATGTGGGTCTGTTGAGACACGAAATTAAAAATAATTAAAGCTTCGGAAAGCGTTTTTCTAACATCGTTAGAGAGGAAGAATGTGTAGAAACCAGAACATAATAATGTGAGCATTATGGAGTTTGATAATTTAGTTTAGAAACTGGGGGCTTTATTGGAGTTTGACAATTTAGTTTAGAAACTGGGGGCTTTATTGGAGTTTGATCATTTAGTTTAGAAACTGGGGTTTTTATTGGAGTTTGATAATTTAGTTTAGAAACTGGGGTTTTATTGGAGTTTGATAATTTAGTTTAGAAACTGGGGGCTTTATTGGAGTTTGACAATTTAGTTTAGAAACTGGGGTTTTTATTGGAGTTTGATAATTTAGTTTAGAAACTGGGGTTTTATTGGAGTTTGATAATTTAGTTTAGAAACTGGGGGCTTTATTTAGATTATGTCAACGACGTTATTAGTTTGTTTTTTTTCATGTGAAAATGACATTAGATTCCTGATTTTCTCTTACTCGGGTAAATATCATTATTATTATTGATTTTTCGTTTTTCAAATATGATATATCGTTTGATTTAGGAAAATCGATTTTGTTTTTCCAGATCCTTCCGTATTGGGTTTGAAGTGTGTAGGTGTGTCTTGATAAACTTGACATCAACCTGTGTTGTGAATGTGAGTTTGCAATCACGACGACATTGATTCCAAAGCTTGAATAGTTTCAAATGTTTTCTTTTTTTGGCTGTGTATTTTTTTCACGTTGTTCTCCTCTCTGGAGAGATACCTCATTCTCCTTCCTCACTCGACTCTGAAATGAATTAGCACCACGTTATTCAGGAATGAATTAGCACCAAGTTATTCAGGAATTAATTAGCACCAAGAGTTATAGTTAGAAAAGATTTTGTCAGTGTGCCAGTACGGAAACGCCTGGCAGGCCGCTGCACTGTGTTCTCCATACGGAGTTGAGAATGGCATTGAATGAATTGGCCTCCTAAGGGATGAATTAGTGATGTGCAGTCGGTGGACATTGATAATCTCCCTTTGTTGTCTAGAGTTAAAGAAGATTTGATTCAGTTATGGGCATTGTCACGAAAGGCCAAAGGATTTTTCAAGACGTTTAAGGAGAATGAAATGATCAATTTATTAAATGCAGCAGAGAGGTGCAGCAGTACAATAACTCAGACCTTAGCCTAATCTGCTACACTGATGGTGATAACACTGCTAGGATCATATCTTATAGCTACAGTTACACTGAGAGTGATAGCACTGCTAGGATCATATCTATAGCTACAGTTACACTGATAGTGATAACACTGCTAGGATCATATCTTATAGCTACAGTTACATTGATAGTGATAACATTGCTAGGATCATATCTATAGCTACAGTTACATTGATAGTGATAACACTGCTAGGATCATATCTATAGCTACAGTTACATTCATAGTGATAATACTGCTATGATCATCACTTATAGATTAACTACATTTGTATTGACAGTGATAACACTGCTAGGATCGCACTTATAGACTAACTACACTTATATTGATAGTGATAACACTGCTAGGATTAAACTTATAGACTAACTACACTTATATTGATAGTGATAACACTGCTAGGATCACACTTATAGACTAACTACATTTATATTGATAGTGATAACACTGCTAGGATCACACTTATAGACTAACTACACTTATATTGATAGTGATAACACTTTTAACTACATTTATATTGATAGTGATAACACTTTTAACTACATTTATATTGATAGTGATAACACTTTTAACTACATTTATATTGATAGTGATAACACTTTTAACTACACTTATATTGACAGTGATAACACTTTTAACTACACTTATATTGACAGTGATAACACTGCTAGGATCGCACTTATAGACTAACTACACTTATATTGATAGTGATAACACTTTTAACTACATTTATATTGATAGTGATAACACTGCTAGGATCGCACTTATAGACTAACTACACTTATATTGATAATGATAACACTTTTAACTACATTTATATTGATAGTGATAACACTGCTAGGATCGCACTTATAGACTAACTACACTTATATTGATAATGATAACACTTTTAACTACATTTATATTGATAGTGATAACACTGCTAGGATCGCACTTAAGATTAACTACACTTACATCCAAACTCACTGCAATGTGAACACGGGAACATCCAACTACACGCAAACGGCACTTTATTTTGTGCCTTCATTGTGACACATAGCAATGAAAGTGGAAATTTAAATTGGCTTCTCATGTATTTCGTATACAGCTAAATGTGAAGCAGAGAAAGGACGTAGAGCTGCCAAAGCGAGTCTACAGACTGTTCTCTGGTCCTAAGTGAGTTGAGGTCTTGAAATAAATGTATCGATTACAATAATATTTTAAAGAGTTATAGACTTGCTGCGATCCTCATAGGGAGTTGAAAATATCTTCAATATTGTTATCGTTACTGTCCATGTTCTCAAGTGAAGACAAACAGACAGACAGACAGACAGACAGACAGACAGATGTTGATACCATAAGTAGGGATGTAATTTTCTTGTATACATATATATCTTGTGAATACAAATTATGCTACAGTCAACTATGATGATATATGATGTAACATTGAAACGAGATTTTATGTGTAAACATAATATGTGTCTGTGTGTGTGTTTGGTTATGAGTGAAATCAAATAAAGTCATTGACAATACATATCATTCTTGATGTTTATTTGTATTCTGCATTCAGTGTTGGCTTGTATGTTTAGGTATGTGTATGTGTGTGTGTGTGGGTGTGTGTGTGAGTGAGTGCCTTTTTACGAGGCTCTACTAAACTGTGTTCCTTGTTCTGAATATAAATAAATCTTTGTGCAATGATTTGTATGTGGTCTCATCGATACACTGCACTATATTTACTTTCTTTCACACACTGATTGTGTCAATGTCAGGGTCAATGTTCTGTTTTGGGTTTTCCTTGTTTTGTTGTTATTGGTTCTGTTGTTATTGTTTGCTTTTCATTTCTCTCCTCAACCTCCTCTTCCTCCTCCTTCTGGGTTAGGTTTATGTTCTTTTTCTCCCTCTTCTTCATCTTTTTCTTCATTTTTTCTTCTTCTCCCCCTTCTTCATCTTTTTCTTCTTCTCCTTCTTCCTCTTCTTTTCCTCTTCCTCTTCTTTTCTTCTCCTTCTTCTTCTTCTTCTTCTTCTTCTTCTTCTTCTTCTTCTTTTTCTTCTTCTTCTTCTTCTTCTTCTTCTTCTTCTTCTTCTTCTTCTTCTTCTCCTTCTTCTTCTTCTTCTTCTTCTTCTTCTTCTTCTTCTTCTTCTTCTTCTTCTTCTTCTTCTTCTTCTTCTTCTTCTTCTTCTTCTTCTTCTTCTTCTTCTTCTTCTTCTTCTTCATCTTTCTCTTCTTCTTCTTCTTCTTCTTCTTCTTTTTCTTCTTTTTCTTCTTCTTCTTCTTTTTCTTCTTCTTCTTCTTCTTCTTCTTCTTCTTCTTCTTCTTCTTCTTCTTCTTCTTCTTCTTCTTCTTCTTCTTCTTCTTCTTCTTCTTCTTCTTCTTCTTCTTCTTCTTCTTCTTCTTCTTCTTCTTCTTCTTCTTCTTCTTCTTCTTCTTCTTCTTCTTCTTCTTCTTCTTCTTCTTCTTCTTCTTCTTATTCTTCTTCTTCTTCTTCTTATTCTTCTTCTGCTTTTACCCCTCCCCCTCCTGGTTCAGGTAGGTGGATTAACACCTAGTCCTATCGAAGACGGACGATAGAAAAGTGCAGATAACCACCTCTGTGCACGTAAAAGATCCTTTGGCTGTTAACAGGGCAGTCCGGGCAAAATTGAAAATCTTACCAAAAACCTCGAGATCCACTTAATTGTGAATGTGGGTGAATTAAATCAAATCAAATCAAATCAAATCATACCTTTTTTATTATTCTTTTTCTCCTTCTTTTTCTTCTTCTACGAGCGGTTGGCGGGCGCTACTGATAGATTCTATTTCTTTCTTTTCCTTATTTCACTATATCTTTCATCTTGCTGTTTCCTCTTAATTCACCCTAAGATCACCGCAATGGTGGACAGGGCAAATTTCAATGAAACGAACAAACAAATCCTCTCCTTCCTCTTCTTCTGGGAGACTCGATTATCCAGAGGCAAGGCGTCGGCCTCTCAATCCAAGGGCGTCGGTTCAAGCCCCGCCGACGGTTGAAAATTTGTTTTCGTATACAGTTTTAATTCACCATGAGATCTCTGTGGTGTAAATTTCAATAAAACTAACTCCTTATTCTTTTTCTTTGAGACTCTTACCCACTTCATATCGACCTTGTTTCAACAGCCCTGACTCCTTTTTACTCATGCTGGGATGGGTAGCTTTTTATTTTTGATAACAGGTGCACGGAATATGTCACTGTCATATCTATATTCCAGACGATCTAAGAACTTTCAAAACACTTCGTCAAAAAATGTTTATCGGAATATAGTACATTGTGATGATTTAAATGAGTACCGACTTGCAATGCTTTAGACTAAATCTCTGCCATGTAAATGTAATATTGTATAGCACAACAGCAGTTGTTGAAAGATAGGCCCACATAGTTTCTAAAAATTCGTATCAAGTCAAGGAATCAATACTAAGCTACTTTTATGGTATCACTGTGAAGGGATTGATTAGATTTTGCTTTGATTTGATTTGACTTACCCATATCTACAACTAAGGTCATTTCGGGGATTCTGGTAGAATTTTATATTTTGCCCAGACTGCCCGCAGTCAAGAATCTTTAACTTTAACCCAGAGTGTTGTGATCTGCACACGGGACCTCGTTTTTATCGATGGGACTATGTGACGATCCACCTGGACCGGGGGGCGGCGAGGAAGTCGATTGTGTTCGAAAAAAACATTTTTCAACAATTGGAGGCTCGAACCCATTACCTTCTGGTTGAGAGGCCGACACCTTATCTCTGGGCTACAACCCTCTTCATTCTGAAGGGAATGAACTGCTCTATCCACTAATAATACAATAAAACAGATTTGTCCTATTTTGGCAAAAGTGGCGTTTCAGATATTTTGTATCTCACCACAATAACAACCGAACATCTATGATGACAACCTATAGGTATTGGGGATGTCGTCAATTACGATTTTATTCAAACTGAACTTTTTCTCTATTATATCAGCGCCACTAATGCTGGTTTTAGATGAAAGCTGATCAAATGGGATTTATCATCATCATCATCATCATCTATATTCCATCATACTCATAGTATCGGGTGTTGGACCCCTGGCAGTGGCAGTGGCGGCCCTCAATGTTTCGCTGCCCTGTACCATTTCTCCACGACTCTCTTTTATTGTTTGTTTCCAAATGCGTCCTCTACATTTGTTTATATGTCTTTCTCCTCGTGTTTCTTTTGCCACTCGTTTTATCCTCCCGAATCATCTTTTCCCGGGCCTTCATGTCGTTCGATGGGGCCCCAAGTATTTCAGCTTTGAGCTCTGACAAACCTTTCACTTCCGTCTTTCACTACTTTCAGTTCATCATTTCATTTGTATCCTTTCATTTTCAATCTATTCCTTCACTTCCAAACTTTTTGGTCTTCATCCTTTCACTCGTTCCTTTCACTTATTTCCTGTCACTGTCAGTATCACCCATCAACTTTCATTTCCCCATCAGTCATTTTCACCCTTCCATGCATTCACTTTCATCCATCTATTCCTTCGTGCATTTCACTTCCATCCTTTAACTCTCACCCTTCCACATACATAATTTCACTTTCACTTCCATCCTTTAACTCTCACCCTTCCACATACATAATTTCACTTCCATTCCAACTCTCACCCTTCCACATACATAATTTCACTTTCATTTTCATCCTTTAACTCTCACCCTTCTACATACATAATTTCACTTTCACCCTTTAACTTTCAATCCCTTCTACATACATAATTTCACTTTCACTTCAATCCTTTAACTCTCACCCTTCCACATACATAATTTCTTTTTCACTTCCATCCTTTAACTCTCACCCTTCCACATACATAATTTCACTTTCACTTCCATCCTTTAAATCTCACCCTTCCACATACATAATTTCACTTTCACTTCAATCCTTTAACTCTCACCCTTCCACATACATAATTTCACTTCCATTCCCTCTCACCCTTCCACATACATAATTTCACTTTCATTTCCATCCTTTAACTCTCACCCTTTCTCATACATAATTTCACTTTCATTTCCATCCTTTTATTTTTCCTCCCTTCACTTGTATCGTTTCCTTTTGAACTTTACATTTCCACTTCCATCCTTTCAATTTCCTGCTTTGACTTTTATCCTTTTCCTTTCTTATCCAGTCATTTCCATCCTTCACTTTCAATATTCATCCGTTCGCTTTTACTTTCACCTTCACCTTTTCACTTCCACCTCCTCACTCTTCTTACCCTGGTCAAAAGACACAAAATCACCACCACTCACATATGGAACAAAGTATGCACCTTACCTTACAAGTAAGACTCGAAACCAGAATGGTGGATGAATATAATTATATTTATTCCAGAAATATAAAAGATAGGAACGAAATGTAAGCAAGCGACATCAGCTCTTCTCAGTGCAATATTATAACATCAGTGCTGAATCTCATATCTAACTAAGTCTAAGTCTAAGCCAGGCCTTTCACTTTCATCATCACAAAAATAAACAAACTAGACAAGAATCATGATTGGATTCGAAGTCGAATGAAAGAACCCTCCATGATCTAAAATGCTGAACATAACAGAAAAAATCATCTCCATACAGCTGAGTTGACAAATAAATAATAATAATAATATTAATATAGCCTTAATGGAATGCATGTAGCCTAGATTAGGTAGATGTGCCAGCCGTACATACACAGGCACCAAGTCAAGGCAAGAAAAACAAAGGGAACGGAGGGGGAGAAAATCATAAACAATTTGAATTGCGATTTTCAACTAAACCATCAAACTATTCTTGTTAGTTTGTCAGTTCAGTAATTTCAGTTTTTACAAGATTTGTAAAATACAGCTTTCTTTCTATATTTCAATACTAGAATAAATCTAATTTCGAATACTGGTCGACTTTTGAAGAAAATACTCACAAGATGAAAAAATCTTTTCTTTTATATATATATATATATATATATATATATATATATATATATATATATATATATATATATATATATATATATATATATATATACGTACATCTTAACGCCGCCTCAAACATACTTGATTAGCTTTAATACTAATAAAAACAAATAACTAAACAATAAAAAAAATATATAAAAAGACAAGAACTGCATGAAATCGTATAATGCCATATAAATAAATTTTTACTCCCCTACTTTTACTTGTGTAAAATATTTTTCATTTAAAAATAGGACACACATGCTCTCTTAATATTGAAAGAGTTATGGACTAATTACCCTGATAAAAGTGTGGGACATAATTTGATGCTTCCGTTGGTACTGCTGACAGCCAATCTTTGCATCACAGCCGGATGTCATGGTCCAGTGACTACTGACAGCAAGGACATTAATGACATTAACAGCAAGATATTTCTTCACCTCACCAACATAATCCTAATCTCATGTGGTATTGTGCTATCATCATACTTCAATGGAAGTGAGGTCGATCCTATAATCACGATAAAGCTAAGAAGATGCCTCTCTACAAGCTATTATTATTAGAACAAACACAGAATACATTAAGAAACAGAGTGGCCATAGAAGTCATGGTAAAAACCACACTAGGGAAATTGTTTTATCTACTACATGTACGTAGATATTTTCCATTGAGTCAGTAGACAAGAAAACGTGTCAACTCAAGGAATCACCCATTTAACTTTGACACACAATGCCCCACTCCCATGGATAAGGAGATAAAATCGCTGACGCTCGGTAATGGCACTGGCACAGGTCTGACGGCCCACCGGAGTGAGCCTGATGGTTGTCGTTTTTCCCAAGGATTCTGCTGGAGGTCAGAACTCATAATATTGCTAGCTATTCCAGACAGACAGACTCTTAAGAAAAAACGTATTAAACACACTAGGCCCCCTACATGGAGGGATTTCATGCTATTCAAGGCATACAGGATTCATAAGTATTCCCAACACTAGGCCACCTACATAGAATGATAATATGATCAAGTTTCGGATTCACGACCACACATCACCCTGTGGCAGACACTGGATTTTCCTTGCCAATTACAGATGAATTTTCAATCTAAATGGTTTTAAAAAAATAATTCAAAATTTTTATCATGCAACAAAACTTTCAATACCATGGATGAATTAAACAATAAGCAAAAATCAAAAAAAGCATATTGATTTGTTTGTTTGATTGAAACAAACCCATGTCTCACCATCGTGGTGATCTCAGGGTGAAAATTAAGAGGAAACAGCAAGATAAAAGACAGAGCGAAAGAGAGGTAAAGGAAAAGAAATAGGACCTACCAGCAAACAAATATATTATCATCCAAAACATCATATTTGTGTTTATATTTATGTATATATACCAATAATAGCCATCATATGACATTTAATGGAATGGATAACTTCCTTGCCTTTGATAATTTCATAGATATGTTTCATAGCAACATTTTGGCATGCAGAGAAGTCAGAATTGAACCAAAACGTGAAAACCAAACACAAATAAACAAACAAACAAACATCAAACATGCTGTGAAATGAGACTGTGCATCACTTTGAGAGAGAACATTTAGTACAAAAAGGTAATGAGTGTTCACAGAGATAATTTCTAATTGTCATAAGATTTCAAGATAAAATCTGTTCAAAACAAGTAAGTAGCTGGCAAAAGTAGTCCATAAACAAAGATCTGTCCCAAAAAAAACAAACCTGGTGTAATAAATGGAAGACATTGATTAATTAGCGGTAAAACAAAAAACATTCTAACATTTCTTTTTAGTGTTATATTCTACATGTCCCATCGGAATATATTACATAGAGATGAAAGAACAAAGAGATTCACAGAGAAACTTGTTGGAGACAGAGATTCTCATTTCAGAGACATGACACAGACGGAGAAAACAGAAAAACATTCTCATTTCAGGTGTTATCCATGTCCCAAACGGAAAAACAAAAATTCTCATTTAGAGTTATCCAGAAACGGAAAAACAAAAAAACATTCTCATTTAGGGAGAGATCCATGTCCCAAAGGAAAAGCAAAAAAGAACGATTCTGCAGAGATCCCTTCTAAACGGAAAAACAGAGAAACATTGATGAGTGAGATATATTTTCATATTTGTTATTCTGCAAGTAAACTTAGATAATTATATACAGGTAAACACCAACAGAAACTGAAAAGATGCAATTTGTTCATGTTTTCTACAAACCAAATTAAGATTTAAATCTAAGACTAATATCTGTTTTACTTTATTAACGGGAAAAAGCATCATATGACCGTCAAAACACAGTTCATAATTAAATGTACGTTAAAGGATTTAATGTGCTTTAAGTTCTTGTACCGGCTGGACATAAAACAAAACATATCTAAAAAGAAACAGTTCTTGGTAAACACCACAAACAACTTATGACAGTGCTGTGAAATACAGAAACCATCCGTCTTGATTATTATTAATATTAAACACCCAACAAGCAATGGCGAGTTTCATCGTTATAATTCTAATTGTCATAAATTTCAAGATAGAATTTTGAAAACAGTAAATGTAACAAACCTCCAAAATAAAGATCTGTAAGAAAAAAGAAGAGAGAAAAAAAAACCCTGGTGTAATAAATGGAAACAGGCAAGACATTGATTAATAGCGGTAAACTGTGATTTGGAGTGTGAGGGGATGCACTTGTTCTCTAACATCAATTCTTTTACCCCCGAGGAAAATAAAGATGGGATATTCTACATATTATATCGGAATATATTACAGGGTGTGATGAAAGAACAATAAGAGATTCACAGGTGTTGTTGGGTTTTTTTAAAACAAAAAACATTCTCATGATAAAGTCCCAAATTTGTAAATATAAAATCATTCTCATTTCTGACATCCATTCCCAAATGTCTTTTCTGACATGTTTTTACTAGATTTCGGGTGTTATCCATATCGGGATTTTTTTGTTCTATTATGTCCCAAAAAAAACAAAAAAAACAACAATTTGTTTTAAGACAATCATATCAAAGATGAATTACACTGAAATCTCCCAAGCTAAAAAGTAAAAAACACTTTTCCAGTGTTATCCATGTCCCAAAACGGGAAAAACAAGTTTAGAAGGAACATTGATCGATAATAAGATATTTTCACTTTGTTATTCTGTTTGTAAACTTATGATAATTATATATACAGGTAAGAACACCAACTCAAACTGAAAAGATGCAACCTTTTGTTTTCAACAAACCTTAAGATAAATCTAAGACTAATATCTTTTTACATTTAACGGAGAAAACATCATATGACCCGTCAAAACTAATAATTAAATGTACGTCAGGATGCTGTTTTAAGTTCTTGTACCAGCTGGACATAAAACAAAAACCAAAAAGAAACAGTTCTTGGTTAAACACAAACTTATGTATGGTGAAATACAGAAACCATCCGTCTTGATTATTATTAATATTAAACAAACAAGCAGAGTCAAACACGCACACAACAAGGAGATTTTGAGATCATTGTAACAAATAAATTTTGATGAAAAAAGAAGCCAGTCAACCGACAAAAAACATGAGCCAAGGGTAATAACAGTGATTTGGAGTGGAGGGGGAGAGAGAGCTCCAGGTATTGGAGGGGAAGGAGAGAGAGAGGGAGAGGAAGAGAGAGCAGGGTGTGTTGACACCATTGAGAGGGTCTTTTAAGTAGAATTCTTTCCACACTGATAAAAGAAATTTGTAAATATAAAATCAGTGCAAAAAATTGCCCCCGAGAGAGAAATGAGACATGTTTTTACTAGATGTGCTTTGATATGCGACTGTCTATTTTAAGCTCATGAGATTTTTTGTTCTATTATGTAAAAAAAAAAAAAACAACAATTTGTTTTTAAGACAATCATATCAAAGATGAATTACACTGAAATCTCAAGAACACAGTAAAAAACACTTTTCCAGATGGCCGGGGGGGAGAGAAGGAGACCAGTGAAGATAATAAAGAAAGTTTAAGAGAGTTTTGGTTGAAAGATAATATTACACACATGAACTTTATAGCTCAACACGCAAGAAAACCTTTTTTTGAACACACAGAGACACCCACAAGCACTCAGATCTTTCATTTCTTTTGGCAAACTAAGACATAAGCAGACAGACATGATGTGCTGGAGGCCCAGCAAATCCCAAAAAGAACATTGATCTTGAGAACAAGAGAGAGAAAGAAATGGTAACCATGACCTGGAAAAACAAATCAAGACCAAGCAGATCATTTATCAAATAGATTTTGATGACAGAAGCCATCAGCAGGCTAGGACAGAGAGGGAGAGAGAGAGAGAAAGAGTGGAGGGAGAAAGAGAGAGAGAGAAAGAGAGAGCCAGAAAATCAGTGAGAGAGAGAGAGAGAGAGAGAGAGGGAGAGAGAGAGAGAGAGAGAGAGAGAGAGAGAGAACATAGAGAGAGAGAGAGAGAGAGAGAGAGAGAGAGAGAGAGAGAGAGAGAGAAACTTTGAGAGAGAGAGAGAGAGAGAGAGAGAGAGAGATGAAAGCCCTCTCTGAAATGGACAGAGAGACAGAAAGACAGAGAGACAGAGACAGAAAGACAGAAAGACAGAGAGACAGAGACAGAGAGACAGAGACAGACAGAGACAGAGACAGAGACAGAGATGCTAACTCACTTCTTAAGCACCAGTGAAGATAATAAAGAAAATTTGAGAAAGTTTGTAGTACAACACGCAAGAAAACCTTATTATTTTTTTTGCAGCACACATAAACACACACCAAGATCTTTCCATTCCTTTAGCAAGATTAAGACATTAGCAATCAGTGTTTAACAAGATGTGCTGGAGGCCCAGCAAATCCCAAAGTAACCTTGCCCTGAAAACAAACTGGCATGGAAGCACAGTAAAGCCCCAAATGGTAACCATGACCTTGAGAAACAAAACAGGCAACAAGCAGATGATTTATCAAATAGATTTTGATGACAGAAGCGCTACATGAACCAGGGGTAACAACAGTGCAGGACAGGATCACAGAGAGTGGGAGGAGGCACAGAAAGAGGCAGAAAGGGAAAGAGAGGGGGAGGGTGGGGGAGGGTGGAGAGAGACAGAGAGAGAGAAAGATAGAGAGAAGAAGATAGAGAGAGAAAGAGAGAGAGAGAGATAGAGAGAGAGAAGAGATTTTAGAGAGAGAGAGAGAGAGAGAGAGAGAGAGAGAGAGAGAAAGAGACAGACAGACAGACAGGCAGATGGTGGGACAGAAACAGAGAGAAAAAAGACAGGCAGAGAGAAAAGAGAGAGAGAGAAAGAGAGAAAGAGAGAAGAGAGAGAGAGAGAGAGAGAGAGAGAGAGAGAGAGAGAGACAGAGATGCTAACTCACTTCTTAAACTTCATCAAGAAAACCAAAAAAAATCAACAATCAATTAGTTTTAAAAAATTACAGGATTATATACGTTGAACTAGGAGAACAAACAAACAAAATGTTAGAAAAGCAAGTAAACAAAGTTAGAAATGCTAATAACTAAAAAGAAATCCTGTTGGTCCGGACGGGTATCTCCCATCATAATTTGGCCAATCTACGTAACGACAGGAGCGCCGTCGTGCATGCGACTGTAGTTTGCGTTCCCTCCACGACAGCGACGGATAATCATTGGGGCCACCAAGACGGCACCGCGCCCAGGATTAGGGCGATGAAAAAGACAAGAGCCACAAAGCCACCTTTGACTGGAAGGAAGAAAAGATGGTGACATTTTTATTTTTTAAATATGAAAAATCGAATGAAATGCATGACATTGACCTGAATCTAATCTTAACTCTCTCTGTGCCTCTTTCTCTGTGCCAAGAGAGGCACATTAAGGCCTGAACATGATCACTCCAATTGTCCCTATCCTGGGCTGCTCTTTTCACTCTTTTCCAGGAATGCCATCCCTCTCTGTTCCCCTCTTTCTCCATCCTTCTCCACCATGTTATTTTTGGGCATCCTCTGTCTCTCTTTCCTTTCGGTGTCCATCCCAAGGCAACAGCACAATCATTGTGCATGACAATGAGTCAGCAATAAATATAGACATGATGTAGAAGTTAGAGCCAAACTGTGACAACGGTGAGACAGACACAATGGGAAAACGGACAGCATTACAGATTTCAGAAAGCCTATGCATTGCTGTGCAAACTGAAAATCATTTTTATTAAACGCCAATGTAAAATTTAGTCATAGGCCTATGCATGCACACAGAAATCCTTTTTTTTGAAACTACGGTGTAAAATTTGGTCCGTGGCGTATGTATGCATACAGAAATCATTTTTTGAAACTCCAATGTAAAATTTAGATAAGTGAAAGACTGGGAGGAAAGAAGCAGAAATCTACCGTTTTCACAGTGGTCTTTTGACCTACAACAAATGTGTGAATTAGAAAGTTAGCCCGTCATTTCAAGAGGTGCATGAGGCTAATTTCGTTTTTAATACTAAAACTTAAAGTATATAAATCAGTTGAAAAACCAACCTTTCAACTACACGGTCACGGAATGCTCATTTTCGACCTAATAGTCAAGTTTAAAATCTATGCATTAATACCTAGTACTCTAGATTTGGTGACAGTCTTGTAAATATTGGGAAATCGTTCTAAGAACAGTCTCTCAAAGATCTTTTAGAGACGTTTCTTTATTCGGTGTAATATTTCAATCGAATATCAACCCGATCAGAGCAGTCTACT
Organism: Doris montereyensis; assembly: GCA_037039925.1. Classification (NCBI taxonomy): domain Eukaryota; kingdom Metazoa; phylum Mollusca; class Gastropoda; order Nudibranchia; family Dorididae; genus Doris; species Doris montereyensis. The sequence continues at coordinate 48,908 of JAXRKP010000094.1, read as the reverse complement.
AAAATACGTTTGAAAGTAAAAAGGCAATGACAGGAGTGACACAAAAAAAAATGAACACTAAAGATGTGACTTACCATAGCCAGAGGTACTGCTGCCACTGGATGGTTTAGGGGTTGTCACTATGGGAACTGGTGTGGGAACACAACCCCGCTCGTCGGTGAAGTCCCCAATCATCCGCACCGTTGCATCGCCAGTCAGGATGGAGACAAACGCCATTATCGCACAGCTCAGAGGTTACAATCTGGTGACATAAACAGGACTCATGTAAAATTTCTTCCAGGCTTCAAGGCTATCCAAGTTTCTTTAGTAGTCAGTTGGGGAGGAGGGAAAAATCAAAATTTCCAAAAGATTAAGAAGAATTTATAGCTCGTTCCCTGCACAAGCGCAGGCTCACCGGCATAACATAATTTTCATACCAGAAGTCCTTTTTATTCATAGTCCTTCTGAGCTTACTAGGGAGCATAATATATTACATCTCCCTGTTCGGATCGATCATACTCAACCTATCCTTTCTAACAATTACAGGTACTCTTTCGCATATTGTTTGGACGTTTTTCTACCCTGGCCACGATAAGTAGTAGTCTCAGGGAGAATGATAAAGAAACAACAAGACGTAAGACTTGTCAAAGAATGAAGTAAAAAATGTGAAATGGAAGAAGGGACCTACCAGCCACAAAAGCAAATGACCGCATTTGCAGACACGCAGAAGGAGATGAGGAAAAATAGGTTAAGTATACATTGAAAGACCATTTCACTGTCTCCACAGAGAACTTACACTGTGGTGCGTATACACATACTATGTCTAAATCTTCCCATACTCCAAGCTATTACACTCAGTGCTTAAAATACGTGTTAAGATCGAAGGGAATGCTATGAATAACTTCATATTTTGAAATCCAATTCACTTGTTTCACTGAAATTTACACCATACAACTAAATGCAGGAGTCTAAGGGTGAACTATAGGGCTTTCTTTACTTATCTGCTTCAAATAAAAACTGCCACACCCACCATATGTGGACATCTCCGAGGAAATAAATGTATGGAAAATGAAAGACTGAAAGGAAGAAGTAGGACCTGCAAGTAGCACCCGCCAACCGCCCACAACTCGGAATCAAATAGAAAAGTTTTTATTTGTTTCCTTGAAGTAACCCTGTCCACCGTAGCGGTGATTTCAGGGTTCGTAACAACCAAATTTTTCTGACAACTGTGTAGGTAGAACATAAGTACTTTAAAAACATCGAAAGCTTCCGTAAATATTTGTAAATATGATAAAAATATAGTCAATGTGTTGCACATTTATTAACACTAGATCTGTCGCTACTCTGATTTCTATCAAAATGCAGAAAATGGTTTCGAATCAGTCTCTCAAAAGACTTTGCAAGCGTTCTTTCAGAATAATATTTCATTCATATATCGACCAGATCAGAGCACTCTATTAAAATATGTTTAATAGTTAAAAAGCAATCACAGGACTGACAGAAAGGCTGGTCATCATGGGTCAACTGGAAACCTTGCATGAGACAGGAATGACCAATATGGAGGCCTTAAATAGAAGAGCCGTACAATGAAACAGGCAGACAATAAGAGGTCTTACTGTAAGTGCTGTAGGTCAGAGTGAAGCCGGCCATGTCCTTGGTCTTGGCGTTACAGTGTAGGCATATTGGAGGACCAGTTTGTTGTAGCGGGAGAGGATCTGGGCTGTGGCACCTTTGGTGACCTTGACACTCATGAAGTCGGGACTAGCATCGAGGCTCCATCATGCACGTTGAAGTAGGCTGGCCTGGAGATGGGGGAGAGAGGATTAAATATTTTGCAAAGTTCTGTCTCAATAGATAGAAAGAACAACAAACATTTCCAAGTCTTTGCACATTGAACGAGACTTGATTTTGATTTGATTTGATCTACCCACATCCACAACTAAGGTGATCTCTGGGCTTTTGATAGGATTTTTAATTTTGCCCGGACTGTCTTGTAAACAGCCATGGGAATTTTTAACTTGCACAGAGTGTTGTGATCTGCACACGGGACCTCCTTTTTATCCCCCATCTCCGATGGGACTAGGTGTCGAACCACATACCTGGACCAGGCGGGGGGGGTGAGTTTTGCTAAAAAAAAACAAGAAAATCTTTCCACCGTTGGCGGGGCTCAAACCCACACTACCTTTTGGTTGAGAGGCCGACATCTTGCCTCTAGACTACTCAGTTCCCTAGAACGATAGACAGAAAGATCACAAAGGCCTTCAAATCCTGGCTGACTAGATGAAAGACAGAATTTTCTTCTTTACAATACCTGATGTCAGGACACATGGTAGTAACATTATCTTCAGTTATTCAAATATTGCATTGAATTTTGAGTAAGAAAAACAAAGTCAAGGCATCTTACATGGCAGTGGCAGTTTGTCCTTGAGAGAGAGATTTTAAACTGGACAATGTTGGTCTGGTTAACACCGTTGGCCGTGTCCAGCCCGTGGATGATCCAAACACACGTGTCCCGACTTGCTGGAGCCTTAGGGTAAGCCAGGACTAGTAAAAGTGCCACTTTCGAAGGGACACATTTCCTCCACATGCTGGAACGAGAAGAGGGAGAGTAAGGACGGTTTGTTATGAGACCAAACGTGGAGGAGTACAGCAGTACAGTCTGGGCACGACATCATAAAACACAAGTACAGGAAATAGAAATAATCCAGCAGAGAGCAATACAATTCATACAACAAAACAACTATAGGAAAACAATAAAATCCACAAACAACCAGAACTAGAGCCTCTTTATGGAAGAAGACAAAGGGACAAAGGGGCAAATTACTCATATTTTCAAAGTTAAATAACCTCTGTGCCCCCCCCCCCTCTCCCTCCCTCCCTCCTCCATTCCCTCCCTCTCCCTCCCCTCCTCCATTCCCTCCCTCCCTCCCTCCTCCCTCCCCTCCCTCCCTCCCTCCCTCCCTCCCTCTCTCTCTCTCTCTCTCTCTCTCTCTCTCTCTCTCTCTCTCTCTCTCTCTCTCTCTCTCTCTCTCTCTCTCTAAAGGCTCTCCGTCTCTCTCTCTCCTCTCTCTCTCCCTCTCTCTCTCTCTCTCTCTCTCCCTCCCTCCCTCCCTCCCTCCCTCCCTCCCTCCTCCTCCTCCCTCCCTCCCTCCCTCCCTCCCTCCTCTCCTCCCTCCTCTCTCTCTCTCTCTCTCTCTCTCTCTCTCTCTCTCTCTCTCTCTCTCTCTCTCTCTCTCTCTCTCTCTCTCTCTCTCTCTCTCTCTCTCTCTCTCTCTCTCTCTAAAGGGATGGGGATTACGTTTGAGCTCTGTTCAGAACCCCGAAAACCCTTGAAACAGAGACTCAAGCTTACAGCCTCAGCTGGCTCAGGGTCAGTTGTGGGTCCCTGCAGCAATCCCAAGTCCTTGGCGATCGAGTTGGCTCCACTGAATTACATTGGGCAAACAGGGACACACCCTTTCAATGTTGAGGTTCGCTCAACTCACTCTCGAGGCAGGTTTACTCTTGGTCATTAGAGGTACGTTGATAAACTTCAGCCCTTTTGGGCTGAGCTGTCATGAAAATGAACTTATTTTTCGGCGATTGAGGGCAGGGCGTATTGAAATTCTCAGCTTTGTCCTAAGAATCTTCCAACCTCTCCAAGCGGCCCGGAGGCCTCATGAGTAAGCCAATAAGGAGCCGAACCGCCTAACCCTAGGTACTATAATCTTGCTACCCCTCGATAACAATGACATACAACCATATGAAAAAAACCGTTCACATTTATGATCCTCACTCAGGCATAGACGCACTACAGTACACCCATTATTACTATCAACATTGAGACACTGAAACAAGATCCCCATAGACAGCCCAACAGCTCGGCCACCGACGCCAGTAAGTTATAAAAGGCCTACTATTTATTCCATTAGTTCAGCATAAACTTAATACAAAAACAATCAAATCAGGCTGTCAAACACACATGATTTCATTTTCAAACATTGATTGTCACCTGCACTCATTTTACCCTAGTACAGTAAGGCTGTGGCATGAACTGTCAACAAAGATAAAACTCAGCAATAGTACTGAAGACTTGAAAAACAGAATTAAACACATCCCTTTCAAATCAAAAATTGGATTAACAGTTTTGGGTTGAATTATAATATACAGCACTGACAGTAATAATATCAGCTTTTATGCCAGTTAATGCTGGAAAATGACGGACAGAGACATGAACAAGTTATCCTCATTCCACACCAAATGCCTGCGAAAAATCCAAAATATATTTTGACCAAACAAAATTTCAAACAAGACTCTTCTCCGAAAATGCAAAATAGACCACATACAAGACATCCTTCTTAAAAGAAGATGGAGGTGTTTAAGAAAAAGAAGAGGGAGTCGCCAAGATTGTCCTACATTGGACCCCTGAAGGGGAAAGGGTGGCAGGCCAAAGACAACTTGGAGAAGAACAGCAGAGAATGAGATTAAAGACAGGGTGAAACCTGGAATTCCATAAAGACGTTTGAAAAGAGAGAGATGGAGATCCTTCCTGCTGCCCTACATGCCAACTGGCATAACGGGCAGTAAGTAAACACAACAATATAGAGATTTATCCTTGATAAACCAAAACACTCAACTGTTTCAAGGTAGTCTAATCAGTCTGCTAATGGCGCATCAAAGCCACCGCCCCAATTTTACTAACACCACTTCAGCCTTACAATTTAGCCAATTTTTCTTTGTCGCATGTCTGTCTGTCTCTCTTTCCACTCGCACACACTCTCTTTTCTATCTTGAGTCTTCTTTCCTGTTCTTTTTTCTTCTAGTGTGGTGTAACTTGTGTGTAAGCGAGAAACCGAGGCGAGGGAGGGAGGGAGGAGATGGAGGGAGGAAAGGAGGGAGGAAGAGAGAGAGAGAGAGAGAGAGAGAGAGAGAGAGAGAGAGAGAGAGAGAGAGGAGAGAGAGAGAGAGAGAGAGAGAGAGAGAGGAGAGAGAGGAAGAGGAGAGAGAGAGAGAGAGAGAGAGAGAGAGAGAGAGAGAGAGAGAGAGAGAGAGAGAGAGAGAGAGAGAGAGAGAGAGAGGAGAGAGAGAGATGAGAGAGAGAGAGAAAGAGAGAGACAGAGAGAGAGAGAGATGAGAGAGAGAGAGAGAGAGAGAGAGAGAGAGAGAGAGAGAGAGAGGAGAGAGAGAGAGAGAGAGAGAGAGAGAGGAGAGAAGACAGAGAGAGAGAGAGAGAGAGAGAGAGAGAGAGAGAGAGAGAGAGAGAGAGAGAGATGATGAGAGAGAGAGAGAGAGAGAGGACAGAGACAGAGGGACAGAGGACAGAGACAGAGAGACAGAACAGAGAGACAAAGAGAGAGCAGAGAGAGAGAGATGAGAGAGAGAGAGAGAGATTGAGAGAGAGAGAGAGAGAGAGAAGAGCATGAGAGAGATGAGAGTCGACGAGAGAGAGAGAGAGAGACGAGACAGACAGAGAGACTAGACAGACGAGAGAGAGCAGACAGACAGACAGAGAGAGACAGGAGAACAGAGAGAGAGAGAGACAGACAGATGGACAGACAGACGGAGACAAAGAGGGAGAGAGAGAGAGAAAAGATGAGAGAGAGAGAGAGAGAGAGAGAGAGGAGAGGAGAGAGAGGAGAGAGGATGAGAGAGAGAGAGAGGAGAGAGAGAGATGAGAGGAGGACAGGCAGGACAGACAGACAGATAAGAGATGATGAGAGAGAGAGAGAGAGAGAGAGAGAGAGAGAGAGAGAGTGCGAGAGAGAGGAGAGAGAGAGATGAGAGAGAGAAGAGAGGAGAGGAAATATGCACTACGGCCTTCGTTACTGTAAGTGGTGAGGCATTATTTCAAGGGTGCACAATGTAATGCTGATTTGGTGATTTTGATAATCTAGATGTCTCGATCATCCGAACAAATTGCTTGGAACGAAGGTGTTCGGACTATCAATACTTGACTGTGTATATACGATGAATAAACAATAATTATCCAAAATGTCTAAATATCCTTTGGTCGCTTTTTAGATATTGAATGAAAAAGCATAATCTGCACTGGTTTTATGCGTAAAATTGTACGGTTTTATATGTAAAAATGTACTGGTTTTATGCTTAAAATGTATAACGGATACTTACATAGAACCATATAGCCGATATCAAGCTCCTGTTCTGACTTCATTGCTCATGGCCGCGTCCTTTGGGATTGCATGGAACATGACGTTGAGCCCTTCTTTCATTGGCACAATGTAGTCATCAGGAAGCTCATTACCCCCTGGACAAAACAAAACAAAACAATAAATGGCGGGAACGGTATTATCAACCTTTAATGGCTATGACGTCAGACAACATGGCCAACGTGACATTTTTGCGCATACCATCCACTCTTGGCAACAGTTCATCTCCTCGTTGACACTGCCACCATCATGTAGACACAAGCTGTTGTCAAGGTGGCCAGTCTGCCACTTTCATGGCGTCTAAGTGATGAAAATAAAGGCAGTGTGGAAAACAATGGCAAACTACTACTGTATCGCACTTCAAGACAAACAGTGAGGCAAGTGAAGGAGATGACATTAAACGACATCACCATTGCAAGGAGCAAAGACGAAACATACAAAGACAGAGACAACCTGCCAGCTGTGCGTCCGTGCGGGGCACCCACCACCTCGAGTAGTTAGCTCGGTTGGTAGCACGCCTTTCTTTCATGGTGAAATGACGGCGGCCAAGATTTTGTCCATCTATTCCTTGTATTTATCCAGCCTCTGTTCCTATGTGGCTTTAATATTATTTAATGCCACTTCCTTGTGTTATACTTCATGCCTAGAAAATGTTATGACCCCACTACCGATTGCTCTAGACCCAGTACAGAGTATGCGTTATTGCTTTCCCACGACATTCTCTTACCCCACAAATGGCCTGGATGTCAATCACGATACAAAATGTGGCACGTACCAAAGCGGCCGAGTGGCTCAGCAGATCCGTTGTTGGTGTCAGCGACGTCGATGAAGTGGCCGGGGGCTAGGTTCAAAGACTTGAAGTTCAAGTACAGAGAGCTTGTGGCGGGTGCCGCCGCTGGTGTCTCCTCCACTTGAGAGCCGACAGGCCAAGCACACTGAGCGTTGAGAGGGTACTCGTTGGGGTAGTTGGGCGTTGTGATGCTTCCCTTGCCAAGTGACAGTTCTGATCCACAAGCTTCTGAGATGGAGAGAGAGTCAGGGTCATTAGTTTTTACCATCCAAATGGGAGTTGGGGATGTCACACCAAAATCTAGGTTACAGGGGTACTTTCAGAAAAAAATTCTCGACAAATATTAATGTTATTACTCAAAAGGATCAATTGTGTGCACTAAGTGCTAAAGGGGATCTTTGCATATTTTCCCCCACAGATGTTTTGTAAGATCAGAGGAACGTCTGTTATGGTTAGATTCATGAAGATATGAGTAATTATGGGGGAGGGAATTGTTTGATTTGCTTTGATTTACTCACATTCACAATTAAGATGATCTCAGGGTTTTTGGTAGGGATTTTAAATTTTGTCCAGGACTGCCCTGATTTCTTATTTTGCCCAGACTGCCCTGATTCCTTATTTTGTCCAGACTGCCCTGATTCCTTATTTTGTCCCTGATTCTATTTTGCTCTAGACTGCCCTGATTCTTATTTTGTCCAGACCGCCCTGATTCCTTATTTTGCCCAGACTGCCCTGATTCCTTATTTTGTCCAGACAGCCCTGATTCCTTATTTTGTCCAGACTGCCCTGATTCCTTATTTTGTCCAGACTGCCCTGATTTCTTATTTTGCCCAGACTGCCCTGATTCCTTATTTTGTCCAGACTGCCCTGTAAACAGCCAAAAGATCTTTAACGTGCACGGAGTGTTGTGATCTGCACACAGGACCTCTTTTCTATCGATGTCTCCAATGGGACTAGGTGTCAATCCACCTACCTGCGCTATGGTGGTATATTTTCCTCGAAAAAGCTCAAGGAAATTTTTGCAACCCTCTACCTTGTGATTGAGAGGTTGACACCTTAGGCCTTAAACATAGACTGTGCGCAAGTTGTGCCTGCGCCTGGCGCAGCTAGTCACACGCAAACGTGCATATCTATTCTGCGCTGGTTGGTAAACAAAGACCTTCTTCAATTGTTTCGTCTTCTCTATCTCTGTCGCTTTCTTAAATAAGATATTTTTTATCTTCTTCATCTTTCTTAGATTTTTTCGTCTTCTCAGTCTTTCTTCAATTTATTCGTCTTCTCTGTCTGTCGTTTTCTAATTATTTTGTCTGCTCCGTCTTTCATCAATTTTTTCGTCTTCTCCGTCTCTGTTGCTTCTCTTAAATTTTTTTGTCTTCTCTATCTTGACTGTCTTTCTTCAATTTTTTGGCCTTTTCTGTCTGTTATTCTAATTTTTCGTATTCTCCATATTTACTGTTTTTTTACATTTGTTTGTTTTCTTTCTTACATTTGTTTGTTTTCTCAGTCTTTCTTAGATTTTTATGTCTTCTCCATCTTTAGCGACCTTCTTCAAGTTTTTCGTCTTTTCTGCGTTTCTTCAATTTTTTCATCTTCTCCATCTCTGTCTCTTTAAAAAAGACTTTTGTCCGACTTTACGGCTGTTCTTAAATTTTTTCGTTTTCTCCGTCTTTCTTAAATTTTTTGTCGCTTTTCTTCAACTTCTTCGTCTTCTCCCTCTTTCTTAGATTTTTTCATCTTCTCCGTCTTTACTCTCTTTCTTCAAGTTCTTCGTCTTCTCCGTCTTTCTCCATCTTTTCATCTTCTCCGTCTTTTCCATCTTTCTTCAATTTTTTGTCTTCTTCGTCTGTACTGTCTTTCTTCAATATTGTCATCTTCTCCAGATTTGCCGTCTTTCTTCAAATTTTTCGTCTTCTGTCTTTGTCGCCTTTTTTAATTCTTTTCATCTTTTTTGTCTTTATCATCTTTCTTTGTCTTTTGCATCTATCATCTTAGTCATCATTTTGGTCACATTTTTTCATCTTTTGTATTTTCATCACTTTACTCTGTCGCCTTTTTCAAAGAAAGAAAGACCTTAAATTTTCAATTTACAGCAAATTTTGAATCGAAATGTATTTGGGTCTCATGAGGTCTATGACTAGATCTACTTTCAAGTCGAATAATAGCTTTTATAGTAGGCCTCCCTAACATCTGCATATTTTAGAGAAAAAAAAACAATTTTAAAAGAAAACTAGATCTAGACCTAGTTGCTACTCCTACAACATAGAAATGGACCCATGAGATGAAGAAAAACATGAACAATAACTAGCAGTCATGTTGAAATCATTTTATTTTCAATTTAGAACAAGTTTTCTTTCTTTTCTTCTTTTATTTCCCAATTGACAAAATTCGTGCGTAACTAGTGTTAGAACAGCTTCTCGCGGGCGCAACTTGCGTCAGCTTTTTAGACCGTATTGCGCACCCTTCTGTAGTCACCGCCTGTGGTGCAACTTGCGCAGTCTATATACACGGCCCCTTCCCTCTGGACTAGTCTCCTTTTCCATTGCAAATTACCAACATCGACTCCATTCCATTGCATCTGTCATGTCACACCTTCATTCCTGAAGACAATCGTGACAGTGTAATAGTGGTGTTATTTGAGAGTGTCTGCTTATAGTAATTTAGAAATAGGCCTGAAGGTGATTTTTTTAATGGTCCGTTTAAATGATGTTACATTGTTCAGTGGTTTAAGAGCCAGGAGTGAGTTCCATAATCTGAGAGTATTGAGAAGAATGAGTAGCATACGGTAATGAATTATAGCAGTGCAGAACAAAGAGTGAATTAAAATACAGATCATTGACAACATCATGATCATTGACATCATTATGACCGTCATCATCATCATCATTGACATCATGATCACATCATCGACATCATCCGACATCATGATCATCATGATCGACATCATCATCATTATCAGACCATCATCATTAATATCTCACATCGATATCATAACATTGACATCATAATCATCATTGACATCATGATCATCATTGACATCTTCATTATCATTGACATCATCATCATTGAGATACATTATCATCAACATCAACATCATTATCATCACCATCATTCATTGACACTCATTATCATCACTCATCATCAGTACTCATCATCGTCATTCTTTGAAGGTCATTCATCATCATCATTATCATCATTCATCACTGTCAAACTCCCTAACCAACCTCCACTTCCACCCCCATCCCTGCGCCCCCCCCCCCACCCCACCCAGCTGTGGGAGCTTAGCATGGCTACAAGGGTGTCCTTACCATTGGTCTGAACTGCATACCGTGCCGTCATACTGGTATGGGTCTTCTCATCACCGCCATTCATCACCACAATCCTGTGTATCATGGAAACATGGAGAAAGTATTTTCGACAATTACATAATCCCTCCAGAACACATGAAACAAGGAGTGAAGATCAATAAGTAAGAGTAAAAAGTAATCCAGAGGAGACAGCTGAAGACTTAGATATCTCAATGGAAGAAATCCAAATAACTATAAGAAAAATGAAGTTGGGAAAGGTCGAGTTTATTCAGAAATCATTCACCAATTGCTTCCCAATGCACCCAATTGCGCCCGCTAAAATCCAACATGGTGCTTCTCCATGTGCCAAGATGCGTACGACACAATTTCGAAAGTACTCATGTGTGTTGGAGCTCATTTATGTTGAAACTACAAACAATAAGTTAGTTCTGTTGCTTTCAGGTAGTAGTTTGTCTGCCTCACTCCCTTGGTATTGCTTCTCAAGGTTTAATTAGGTCAATAACCCTGAACTCCTGCAAAACAACGACATGGTGCCAGTAAAATATTTCTTGTACATACACCACTTAAAATAACTTAATTTTACAAATTCTTTTAGATGCTTGAAAAATTTCTCTTTCATTTAATATATGATATGCATCTATATTATCTTTGATATTGTTCAGTTCCTTGGAACATTCAAGAAAACCAAAACAATGCTAGTAGCTAGGGAAGCTAAAACACAAAATTTTTAATTGGACAGGGAGAATTTAGAACAAGTTCAAAGCTAGAATTACCTAGGAGTAATGATTAACTCAGAGGGAAAACTAAGAGAAGAAATCAGCCAGAGAATCAAAAAGGCAATGAGAATCAAAAAGGCAATGACAATAAGGAAAGGCATTTATAGGTAAACAAGAATTGTCAACAAAACTAACAGGAAGTATACAACACAGTTTATTGTTCACTTCTGCTCTATGGCAAGCAACACTGACCTTAGACAGTAGAGAATAGAGTACAGGCAGCTGAAATGAAAATTCTAAGAGAGTAGCAGGAAACTAAAAAGACAAAATCAAAAACACAACAATAAGAGATCAAACCAAAACAGATGACATAAAAAGTAAGATAGAAATAAATCAATTGGGATGGTTTTGGGCATGTAAACAGAATGAAATGACAATGTAATAGCTAAGTCAGTATACAGTGCTAAAACCTGTAAAAGACTAAAAGGCAGGCTAGAAAGTGGGAAGAAGATATTAAAGAGGCATGAAAGATTGAAATTTTTGGAAGGAAACAGAAAATGCCAGGACAGGACAGCCTGAAGAAAGATCGCCTCGAGAATCTGAACCAATACACCGGAAGGTAGAATGGGAACTGATAAAGAAAGAAAAAAAAGAATCCTGTGTTGGAAGGAAAGCAATGTAAAAACTTCCAATACAAAAATAGACAACCATGATTCTCTAATTATTTTGTTTCGTTCTTCATCTTTTCTTTCTTCTTTCCTTCCCTTTTTCTTCTCATCTTTTTCTTCTTTCTTCCTTTTTCTCTTTCTTCACTTTTCAAATATTTATTAACATGTAGCTGCCGGAAATGGGCAGACGTGTCTCAATAAATATTCTTGAGTGTCACACGCTTTTACTTGCCCTCTAGGAACGAGTTCTCCCAGCTAACTAACGTATTCTACAAGCGGTCCACTGTGGCGAACGGACTTTCAGCTGTCAAAGTGAAATGTAAAGATGGTTTATAAATACTATCTTCTGGAGTGGTCATTTTTCCAGAGGTTGAAGAATATGAACGAATCAGAGTCTAGAATTGATAGCTGGATTTCCAAACACAATCAAAGGTTTGGGAGACTAGAGAATAGCTAATGATGACAGATAAGTTAAATTAAAATCTGAGCGACAGTATATACTAAAAATTGAGTTGATCAGTTAGTATGAAGAAGAGATTAGGGCATCAGAATACATTGGTATGTTACTAACTTTTTAAAGAAAAAAGATATCACTAGGTATGCAAGAAATAGGTGGAGAGCCAAATTTGATCATGAATTTTTTTTTAAGTTGTCACGAAAGGGTTAAATTATACTTTGCTTTTCTTTAATTCAAAAAAAAAAAGTGCTTGCCTTGCCATGACTCCAGAAATATAGAGCTCAGAAGCATGTCCCAGCATCTTGTTGAATTCTGCCACTCAAGGTCTTGTCAGAGGCACCTGAGTAGATGAGCACAGAGTCGCCGTTTCCAACAGTCAGGGTGTCAAAGTTCAAGACGAGAGTGCCGACTGCAATGGAGTCATGACACCCCAGTAAGTAAAAAAGTTCCTTCAAGGCCGCTTTTTACAGCCCATAGAGACGGAGCTTATCCCTATTTCAATAGCATGGAGGGAACAGGCGATAATGAATACCTCCTGCACCAGTGACGCTAGTCTGATGCAGGCTTTTTACTCCTGCCAAGTGCTTGTACCTACTTGTACCCTTGCATAGAGTGGGGAAAGTGTGGCAAGTGTCTTTCCCAAGGAACACAACGTCGATCTAGCATTGATAGGATTCGAACCCAGGGCCTCATCACCCCCAGTCCGACAGCGTAACTGCTCAGCCACCAAATACCACCACAATACCCCAGAACCCACTCTATATATGTCAAGTCACTTCAACTTCAAGACTGTTAATGCTATGGCACATGGAGCCACAGTTTATTCAAGTTTCTAGCATGAAAAGTGAACAAATCATAACACTAACACATCAACCTTCTTTTACACGACGTGTCAATCCCCAGTTTGTGTAAAGGGACACCATTTACTTTGATGCCCAGTGGAGAAATGTTTGTAAGCGCTCACAAGGAACATAAAATCAAATCAACGCCTCAGGATTCAAACCCAGGACATCATGATCTCAAGTCCAGCAGGCTAACCACTAAGATATAGAAACTAAATTCTTTGTCACCCATCATCATCCACACCTACTTGTTTGCACATTTGCCTCTTTTAAAAATCTGATGCCCCTAGTTTGGCTTTTGGTTGGGAAAGCTGAACCCAGACAAAAAGTTAAATGAAACGGTTCCTTTTGTAGGATTAATTAACAGGTTTAGAGAAATAGGTTTGAAGTGGCATGTTTCAATTACATTACAAAATGGCACATTTCAAATTGGCACATTTCAAATGGCATGTTTTAAAATGGCATGGGTCAAGTGGCTAATAGCATGGGTCAATTAGCACGTTTCAAATGACACATTTTAAATGGCACGCTTCAAAATGGCACATTTTAAATGGCATGGGTCAATTGGCACATTTCAAGGGGAATGTTTGAAGTGGAACATTTAAAATTGGCACGTTTTAAATCAAATGTTTCAAGTATAATGTATCGATTATCAAATTTCAAATAGCACATTTCAAGTCTAATGTTTCAAATATAATGTATCAATTATCCACGCTTAAAATGGCAAGTTTTAAATGGCACATTTCAAGTCAAATGTTTCAAGTATAATGTTTCATTTGTCACGTTTCAAATGGGAAATTTCAAATGGCACGTTTCAAGCCACGCGATTTCAAGTAGACCGCTTTAATTGACACATTTCAAATGGCAAGTTTTAAGTCACTCATTTCACATATAATGTATCAATTATCATGTGTTAAATGGCAGTTTTTAAATGGCACATTTCAAGTCAAATGTTTCAATTGTCACGTTTTAAATGGCATGTTTTAAGTCATACATTTCAAGTAGAACGTTTTAATTGACACATTTCAAATGGCAAGTTTTAAAAACGGCACATTTCAAGTCATGCATTTCAAGTATAATATAAATTATCACGCTTCAAACGCAAGTTTTAAATGGCACATTTCAAGTCAAAATGTCTCGATTATAACATTTCAAGTGGCAAGTTTTAAAATGTCACATGTCAAGTCATATGTTTCAAGTATAATGTTTCAAAATGGCACGTTTCAAGTCACAAATAGTTTCAAGTAGAACGTTTTAATTGACACATTTCAAATGGTATGTTTCAAATCACACTTTTTTACTCTTTTCACCTGGTGTCCCGGTTTTCGCTGAATTAACTTTTTAGAGCGGTGTAAAACTTCTACCTGAGTATCTAAAACTGACCATAAATATAATAGAATGAGCAACAAGTGAACATATTTGGTATCATTATGAAGGGAAATAAATTTCCTATCATTTTAAATAGTGATTGGAGTGATTTGCATGGTCATAGAGGATGCGGGTAGGAGGAAAGGAGTGAGAAAAAAATTGAAACAAAAACTTACCCTCAGCTGTAGTCTCATTAGATATCTCCAAAATGTTGATTGATGTTATCCAAATTGTTATCATAATGGAGTACATCCAAATAGCTTTCAATTGATCTATAACACGGGGGAATTTTTTTAAAATAAATCTTTCTTGTATGAATATTTTAAAATTTCAACACAGAGGGTAAAAATAGAACTTTTTCTGGATTCACGCGTCATTGCAGTTGGGTTGAAACGTAAAATGAGTGTTTGTCTCACCCACCATTTAAAAGTAGATGAGGTAAAAGGGGATGTCTGGATCTACATCTAAATCTAGCTCTGGATCAACACAATGGCTAGATCGGTGGATTCATCACTACTTGTTGACTGATTTAGATTGTCATCTACTGATACAAGTCACTGACATCACTATCAACTCTACTGACATCTGTTATTTCATCCAAAATGGCACTAGCCTGTGTTAAGATCTTCTTCTTCTTCTTTTAAGGGAGTGGATTATGTTTTTTGATGTTGCCAGAGAACCCTTTGAAACGGAGACTCAAAAGCTTACGGCCTCAGCTGGCATGGGGCCAGTTGTAGAACCTGTGTTACATCAAGCATATGAGGTTGCTTTGATAATTTCTCAGCAATGTGTCTATTGAATTTTCGCGAAATTTCAATGTTAAGCAGTTGGAAACACTTTCGCAATGTAAAAATGAAAGTAGACAGGAACAGAAGAGTCTATTGAGTAGCACAAAGCTGTGTCCTAACAAAATAAGGTTGTAGGTATCAAATATCCAACTCTTAAAATACGCGGGGAGGTCAGAAAATGAATCGATGACTGGCTTGTCTTCCCGCAGAATAGGGAAAATGGCATCGGCGACGGAATCTTCACTCCAGGCAGAAAGAGTTAAGTGGCAATTTTTCAGTGGCACGTTTCAAATCGCACTTTTGAAGAAGAACGTTTCAAATCGTACTTTTCAAATGCAAGCATTTGCTAGCAGATTTAATAGTTTGCCCCTCACATAACATCATAAAACAAAACAAATGACAAAGCGTAATTTCTAACTCACTGAGATCATTGTACGGGGCGATGGTTAGTGTGCAGTTCTGTGTTGCATTGGCAAGCGACAGGTCAGAGAATGTAAGTTGGCCACTGGCATCTGTAAAGGTCATGTCACAGCCTGAAAAGATTTCAATACAACAAAAACAAATCACCTATGAATAATAACAACACACACACACACACACAATAATAACAATAATATTAATAATAATAACACAATGATAATAATAATCGTCATATCCAGAAAATGCTACAGTGATTTACAATAACTTAGAGACAGTAGTCAGAGAAATAATATAGAGTAATTGTCATCCATTATATGGCTCAAACCCATCACCCAAGGAGATTTAAGAATTCTGCCTTCTGGACCTGCCAACACCCCTCCCACACACACACACACACAAGATATAAATTTTTCACTGTAATTTTACAGTTTTTATTTTTTTGGAAAGATATTACAAGTTATAGAAAATAGCTAAAGCATATTATAATCTTGTCGTGAGACCACAAAAGATTTGAAAACAAACAACAAACATACACAGCATGCAATACATCTGATCTTGAAGTTCACATACACAAGCAATAGAGAGTACTTTGACAGACAGACTGAACACACACAAAAGGAAAGCGGATCACAGTAGTCTACATACACACACACACACCTGGCTCAACACTGCTGAAAGATGCGGTAGTTCTCTGTCGATGGAAATTTCTCCAAAACAAGCAACATCTCTGTGCTTCCAGTCAAGGAGTCAAGGCTAGTAGTTTTGGAGCTGAATGATGGAAATCAAATAAGATTAAAATAAATAAAATCATTAAAAATTAAAAACTAACCTGTATCCGTATTCCCTAGGCAATCTGTGAACAGAGAAAATAAGGACTGGAAGAATTGATTGAAGGGGTCATTTTATAGAGTGCCCATGTCCACTTTCAAAAACGAGACAGAGAGATAATCCTTGGGAATAAAAGGCAATTATGCTTCCAAAAAGTATGAAAGTGATATGATGAAAACGCATAACATTTTTAGCTGTTTTGAAACTTGGAATTCCCAAAGCCATCAGTGCTTAAGTCTTGGGCATTTTTCACAAATGATGGAATTGTGACTTAGGCACACTATTAAAATGACCCTTCAATTTCATGACCAAAATGTTGAAAAGGCTTGATCAATGCTTGACTAAGTGAGGAAAACTTGCTCCATCCATGACATGTGGTGGGGCATTGGTGGCCTAACAATCAGGCTGACTTGGGACTGAGAGATCTTGTGTTCAAATTCTAGGTGATCTGACATTGTTTTCCTTATAAATTGACTCACTCAATGTGGCAGGTAGATCGCAGATACCTTCTTGTTGATTCGGCCTCCAGATTGTTACAACTTCTCACAAATTCACAGATCATGTGGTGATGAGATTCAATTCTAGCTAATTTCTATAAAGGAAGATCATCTTTAGTTTCATTTTGTCTTTTTATAAAGGAAGATCTAGTTTCATTTTTGTCTTTTTATAAAGGAAGATCTATTCTTTTTCATTCTGTCTTTTCTATAAGGGAAGATCTATGGTTTCATTCAGCCTTTCTATAAAGAAAGATCTATAGTTTTATTCAGGCTTTCTAGAAAGGAAGATCTATAGTTTTATTCAGGCTTTCTAGAAAGGAAGATATATAGTTTCATTCAGTCTTTCTAGAAAGGAAGATCGATAGTTTCATTTAGTCTTTCTAGAAAGGAAGATCTATTATTTCATTCTGTCTTTTTATAAAGAAAGATTCATAGTTTCATTCAGCCTTTCTATAAAGAATCTATAGTTTTATTCAGGCTTTCTAGAAAGGGAAGATCTATAGTTTCATTCTGTCTTTTCTAGAAAGGAAGATCTATAGTTTCCTTCAGTCTTTCTATAAGGAAAGATCTATAGTTTCATTCAGTCTTTCTATAAAGAAAGATCTATAGTTTCATTCAGTCTTTTAGAAAGAAAGATCTATAGTTTCATTCTGTCTTTCTATAAAGGAAATCTATAGTTTCATTCTGTCTTTTTACAAAGTAAGATCTATAATTTCATTCTGTCTTTCTTTAAAGGGAGATCTAGATCTATAGTTTCATCCAGTCTTTCTATAAAGAAAAATCTATAGTTTCATTCAGTCTTTCTAGAAAGGAAGATCTATAGTTTCATTCAGTCTTTTTTAAAGAAAGACCTATAGTTTCATTCTGTCTCTTCTATAAAGGAAATCTAGTTTCATTCTGTCTTTTACAAAGGAAGATCTATAATTTCATTCTGTCTTTCTATAAAGGGAGATCTAGATCTATAGCTTCATCAGTCTCTCTAGAAAGGAAGATCTATAGTTTCATTCAGTTTTTCTATAAAGAAAGATCTATAGTTTCATTCAGTCTTTCTATAAAGAAAGATCTATAGTTTCATCCAGTCTTTCTAGAAAGGAAGATCTATAGTTTCATTCTGTCTTTCTATAAAGAAAGATCTATAGTTTCATTCTGTCTTTCTAGAAAGGAAGATCTATAGTTTCATTCAGTCTTTCTATAAAGAAACATCTATAGTTTCATTCTGTCTTTCTAGAAAAGAAGATCTATAGTTTCATTCTGTCTTTTATAAAGAAAGATCTGTAGTTTCATTCAGTCTTTCTATAAAGAAAGATCTATAGTTTCATTCAGTCTTTCTATAAAGAAAGATCTATAGTTTCATTCAGTTTTCTATAAAGAAAGACCTATTGTTTCATTCTGTCTTTCTATAAAGAAAGATCCATAGTTTCATTCAGTCTTTCTTTCAGTCTTTCTAGAAAGGAAGATCTATAGTTTCAGTCTGTCTTTATATAAAGAAAGATCTATAGTTTCATTCAGTCTTTCTATAAAGAAAGATCTATAGTTTCATTTTATCTTTCTAGAGAGGAAGATCTATAGTTCATTCAGTTTTTCTATAAAGAAAGATATATAGTTTCATTCTGTCTTCCTGGAAAGGAAGATCTATAGTTTCATTCTGTCTTTCTATAAAGAAAGATCTATAGTTTCATTCTGTTCTTTCTAGAAAAGGAAGATCTATAACTTCATTCAGTCTTGCTATGAAGAAAGATCTATAGTTTCATTGTCTTTTCTATAAAGAAAGATCTATAGTTCTTCATTCAGTCTTTCTATAAAGGAGATCTAGTTCTATAGTTTTACTCTGTCTTTCTATAAAGGGAGATCTAGTTCTATAGTTTCATCTGTCTTTCTATAAAGGGAGATCTAGTTCTATGGTTTCATTCTGTCTTTCTATAAAGGGAGATCTAGTTCCCATAGTTTCATTCTGTCTTTCTATAAAGTCTATAGGTTCATTCTGTCTTTCTATAAAGGGAGATCTAATTCTATAGTTTCATTTTGTCTTTTCTATAAAGGAAGATCTAGATCTATAGTTTCATTGTCTTTCTATAAAGGAAGATATAGTTTTATAGTTTCATTCTGTCTTTCTATAAAGGAAGATCAGATTTATAGTTTCATTCAGTCTTTTCTAGAAAGGAAGATCTAGTTCTATAGTTTCATTCTGTCTTTCTAGAAAGGAAGATCTAGATCTATAGTTTCATTCTGCCTTTCTTCTATAAAGGAGATCTAGATCTATAGTTTCATTCTGCCTTTCTATAAAGGGAGATCTATAAAGGAAGATCTAGATCTATAGTTTCATTCTGCCTTTCTACAAAGGGAGATCTAGATCTATAATTTCATACTATCTTTCAATAAAGGAAGATCTATAGTTCATCTGCCTTTCTTATAAAGGAGATCTAGATGTATAATTTCATTCCGTTTTTCTATAAAGGAAGATCTATACTTTCATTCCGTCTTTTTATAAAGGAAGATCTAGATTTATAGTTTCATTCTGTCTTCCTATAAAGTAAGATCTAGTTTTACTCTGTCTTTCTATAAAGGAAGATCTTTACTTTTATAAAGGAAGATCTATTTTAATTGTCTTTTGTTGGTTCTCTGCTTCAGTCGTGGAGTTTTCCACAATTTTATTCTGATAGAAACAGCATTAAGTCTGAAGCAATGGCGGAAATCTTACCGATAATGTCAGCGTTACAGCTGAGTGAGATAAAACATGCAACATCGCGTTTTCCCATTAAACCCAAGGTGCAAATGGGTAACAGTCTCAGTTGGGCTTCATGCTATAGAAACTGGGATATGATCTGGTTCTAGGCCTTATAACTGCCTTGAGGAACCCAATATGCCAACCTTCTCAAATGAAAAAAAAACACTCTCACAGTGGGAATTAATTCCAATCTTGCAACACGGCCTCAACCTGTAACATTCCAGAAAACATTGACAATTGAACTTGAATTAACCCCCGTGCGGGTAAATAATAAAAGTCTGCCGATTGCTGACCTTTCCGGTGAAGTACCACGGTACCTTTTTAAACGTGGAATGGCGTCTCCAAACTTTCACTCAAATCTCTCCGAGTCTCTGCTGCTGACTCAGGGTTTCTTAAAACAAAAACACAGTTGATGCTCATATATATATATAGTTGTCAAGATAAATACAGATCTTGCAAACTCAAAGCAGTACATTTATTATTTTTTTACGTACTGGTTGGCAGCTATGCAAACGGAAGCTCTCCAGGTGAATTGGAGACGAAATAGCAAGATGATAAACTGGCAGACAGACGAAAGCATGGAAGGTAAGAAGTAGGATCCACAGAATAAATCTGCCTAACATATGAGATAGCACGGAACAACCCAGCAGCTCATACTAACCCTCTGTCATGTCACATCATACAGAAGAGAAAAAAACGTAGCAAAACGCCAAGTGAAACGTAAATCATGGTTGAATCTGATGTATGAAATTTGCCAGACTAAATTGAAGTACCAATAGCCAAGTGGCTGGGCTGCTGAACTTGGGATCATTGGATAGAAAGTTTTTTCAAGACCATTATGGCCCATTGAGCCAGAGTTTATCTTTGTTTCTGTTGTATGACACAGCCTTGTAAAGGGATTGAACCAATTCTTCAATGAGATCTTCTTCCTTGGTGAAGCTTTATCCTGAAAGACAACCTCAAAGGGATCCAAACATGTGATAATCTGATGAAACAAGATTCGGACTATGTAGTGAGTGTGACACAACCTCCTAATTGTATCTCCAGTCCATTCCTTTGCTAATTTGCTGTATGTGGTGTGGCATTGTCATGCTGCAAGATGATGCCCCTTCCACATACGACCTTGTCTTTTTCAACGCAGGGTTACTTCTAATCTGTCCAGTGTTTCATAATACCTGGCAGCATGTACAGTCGCCTGTCCTCACAAATCAAAACATCAACACGTGCAATGTTTTTGTCTGTCACAGAAGACTGGGGGCTCCCACAGCCTGGATAATCATCAAGATTTGAACGCCCTGGTTCGAACATGCTAACCAGTGATAAACATGTTTTTTGCTCAGTAAATATTTACTGCATACGAAAACAAGTTCCCAAAGAATTTCAGTTGGATTTCGCCTTTTGTATGCAACTATCTTATAACCCCTCTGGCACCTGCCATCTCCCACCCACCCCCACCCCTACCCCTTTTTGCCAAATCTATGCAGCCAAAAAATTCTCTTGGAGCTCACAAGTAATCATCCTCATCCTGTTCCACGAGGATCCCCCTGACTTTGACCTCTTTTCAACGATGGTCGCCGTCTTTCTTCTACCACCATTCATTCGTCAGTTCAAAAATTGTGCTATGCTTTGGGAAGACATAGTACATTGCACCAGCTGTTACGTAGTATTTAAAAATTGAAAATTTATCCCTTGATTTTTGGCATTTTCACCTGAATTTCAGGACAGGCCTAACTACTATAGAAACTAAAATCCACCACAACGCCTATTCGTTGTCGTGGTGTGGTGGCTTGTGTGCCTCAGCCACCGGGAGAGCTATGCCAGCGGAAGCTTGCTCTCCTCAAAGGGTCAACCAAGCTTGACAGGTCGAAATATAGAGGCAAGATTGATATGGACACCTCCGGGCAGACAGCTCATTAACCAAGGTAGATAGTCTTCTAGGGAGAAGGAAAACTCTTATTCCAGACCTCCACTCCACTGGCTTGTGGAAGCTCTTAGATGACCAGGGCCTCACGGGAGTCCAACTCAGACAGAAAAGCAGGCGTGTGTTGAAGCCCTGACAGAAAGGTACAAATAATTACGCTCACACGGCTGAACAACTGTGGCTGAAGGAAGGAGCTACTGTTCATTCTCTCAGGGCCAAAGAGATCAAAGGAGAAGAAAAAGAAGAAACCAAAACAGCTCCAGCTCTATGGGACAAAACAGTGTACGCAGAAATTTTTTCAGGAATTATACTTTACATAAAGACATAAATCTTACTTGAAAAAGTCAGCAGTTTGTCTGTAGTTGCAGGCCATTGTAAAATGAGAGAGTTGCGTTTTTCTGGGAGAGCCGTCAGTAGTTGATGTTCTACCAGACGACAACAAAACAAAAAAATATTCTCACTGGTGACATAAAAGTTCTCTTCCCATCATCAACCTCTTCTACAGTCACATCTCGATAGTCCAGACTTTGATAATCCGTATTTTATCATTAAACTCTTTCTACAGCCACATCTCACATCTCAAATAGTCCAGACTTTTATAATCCATATGCCATCATTTAAACTCTTCTACAGCCACATCTCGATAGTCCAGACTTTATAATCCATATGCCATTATTAAACTCTTCTACAGCCACATCTCAATAGTCCAGATTTTATAATCATGTCCATCATTAAACTTCTACAGCCACATCTTGATAGTCCAGACTTTTGATAATCTGTATCCCATCATTAAACTCTTAGGCAGCCACATCTCGATAGTCCAGACTTTGATAATCTGTATCCCATCATTAAGCTCTTCTACAGTCACATCTTGATAGTCCGGAGCTTCGATAGTCCAGATTAAACTCTTGATAATCTGTATCCCATCATTAAACTCTTCTACAGCCACATCTCGATAGTCAGACTTGATACCTGTATCCCATCATTAAACTCTTCTCACAGTCACATCTCGATAGTCCAGACTTTGATAATCTGTATCCCATCATTAAGCTCTTCTACAGCCACATCTCAATAGTCCAGATTTTGATAATCTGTATCCCATCATTAAACTCTTCTACAGCCACATCTCGATAGTCCAGACTTTGATAATCTGTATCCCATCATTAAACTCTTCTGCAGCCACATCTCGATAGTCGAGACTTTGATAATCTGTATCCCATCATTAAACTCTTTCTACAGTCACATCTCGATAGTCCAGACTTTGATAATCTGTATCCCATCATTAAACTCTTCTACAGCCACATCTCAATAGTCCAGATTTTGATAATCTGTATCCCATCATTAAACTCTTCTACAGCCACATCTCGATAGTCCAGACTTTGATAATCCGCATCCCATCATAAACTTACAGCCACATCTCGATAGTCCAGACTTTTGATAATCCGTATCCCATCATTAAACTTTCTACAGCCACATCCTCGAGTAATCCAGACTTAATAATCAGATGTCTCAATATCCAAACAGATGAGCTAAAGACATTTTTTTTCCTCCTATATATTGTACCCGACAAATCACATTTCTGATTCCTGATCCAAACACCAATTTTGGAACAATTTAAAACAATATAGAGAGTTTATGCTTTGATAATCACGAACACTCAGCTGTTTGAAATAGTCTAACCTCATCTGCTGACCACGCACGACCACCATCCGACTCGACTTTTCTAAAAACCAGTTCAGCCTTACAATTTGGTAACATGGCCTCGCAACTAATTAATTAACTTGCAAGCCGCATTGCCCAGGGCAGACGTCCGTAAACAGCATCGCGATGCTCTGTGCTCCGTAAAAAAAGCACTGAAGCCTTACATAACTGTAAATTTTGAGGCCTTTCGCTGATTCACAAAGAGCCACTTTATCTGCAGTTCAATAATCCGGACGTGTCAATAATCCAAACAAATTGCTCGGGGGTGTTGGGACTACTGAAACGTGACTGTATTTACTCTCACACACACACACAGAAACATCAAATTTCTCTTTGTGTTTGATTTTACCCGCATCCAAACTCTGTTCCATTTTGCCCACATCAGCCTTGTAAACACCCAAGGGATATTTAACATGAACAGAATGTTGTGATCTTCCTACGGGACCTACTTTTTATCGTCCAAGTCTCCCATGGGACTATGTGTCAATCTACCTGCCTGGACCAGTCGTGGTGGGTTTTAACTTTAAAAAATTGTTAAAAAACCGTCAGGGCTTGAACCCACCCTTTCAGTTGAGGGGTTGGCACTCTTTGCCTCTCGACACAGGTGCCCCATATAAACATCAGAATCTAGTCAAGAAAGCAGTGAGAAAACTGAATACAACAAAACACTTATATTCTACATCAACATGGCTATATATGCTTTCTGAACATCCCTTCAAACGGCGACTATCATACTAGCAAGGCCCCATGAGGCTGCTGACGGCTGGCGATAGAAACCTGCAAGTCAACATCTTTAATTGGAGTATCCACTGTCAACTTTTCTCCTGTAGGAAGATGTTCCCTACTCCATGGCCATAAACCATGATATCCTACCCCTCCTTAATATCTGTCACATCCCCCTCTCCCACCAGCCCTTTTTTCAAACTTAAGAAGCCAAGGATTCTCTTGGAGCTCACAAGTAATAATCATCCTCATCCTGTTCCATTGGGTTCCCCCTCTCTCGGCAGCAGGATGAGGAAGCTAGCAGGAACAGGTCTGGCGTGTGTTCGTCCATGGCTTATACCCTGATAATGGGAATTAAAGGTGCATCATCATCATCATCATCATCAAATAAAGTAAAGTAACGTAAGTCCCATACTCCAGAGCATACTGTAGTAGTTTGCTTTTTGCTTTCCACGTTGACTTTACTTTCACCAAGTCTGCATAGGCCTAGCTACCCATTTTGCTACTGGGTCGACAGGGAGGGCCAGACAAATTTGCCCGGACTGGGAATCGAACTTCCCGGGCTTCCTGCGTGGTAGTCAGGACGCTGTACCCGTTGGCTACTACCTCTTCACAAGTCCCGTGTCAACGTTCCAAGACGATGGTCGACAATTCTCACTTTCGGTTTCATGTGTAAAATCCCACGTTTCATTGGCCTCCAGAGAAATCATTCAAAATGCAATAATGCAGACATTTTTCAGATCGGATTCAATCGTGCATTATGGACTTACCACTTTACCAGAGGAGGCAACCAGTTGAAAATAGGCCAATTTGTCAACATCTTCATCAATGCCTTCTTTAGGTTTGCTGGCTGTCACTTTCAGTGTACCTTCTCCGGCAAAACGTCCGCTCATCCTCTGTGATACAACGTTTTGGGGAAAAACAAGAAAAGAGACAAGAGTGACAGTGAATGACAATGAGTAAGAAAAGCAGCCATGAGTCACTTCATATTTTTTTCTTTGCATAAAGAGAAAAATAAATGATGGAAGTAGTAAGCATGATAATGTGCGTAACTCTCCTAGCCCCCACATTCTATTGGCATAGCAGCGAAACATTACTATTCGGTTCAGGCTTTTAAAGCCGGGCATGATTTGCCTTACAAGCAAACATTGATCAAGAGGTAGACAAAGAGTAAGAGAAAGACCATGTCATGGATAGTACATGACAACCCTGACAGAGTGTAGATTTGGTTTTGACTACAAATGTAGATTTGATATTGATTTTACCCATATCCACAACTAAGGTGATCTGTGGGGTTTTGGTAGAATTTCTAAAAAAATTGCTTGGACTGCGCTGTACACCCGCCTTTTTTCATTTAATTTTGGTTTACCCACATCCACAAGTAAGGCGATCTCTGGGGTTTTTGGTAGGATTTCTAGTTTTGCCAAGACTGCCCTGTCAACAGCTATGATCTTCAACATGCACAGTGTTGTGATATGTACATGGGACCTCTTTTTAATCTTCCGTCTCGTTTAGGACTATGTTTGATTTACCTACCTGGACCAGGGGAGAAGGTTTTACTTTTTTTAAACTTGAAAAAATCGTTCAACTGTCGGCGCTTAAACCCACGACCGTTTGTTTGAGAGGCTGACACCTTGCCTCTGACTACCGAATCCCACCACAGAATGTATAAGAATAGCGGTTTGTTCTCATTGAAATTCCCCCAGCTCACCATATCCGGTGATCTTAGGAAAATCAAAACAGCAAGACGAAAGATAAATGAAAGAGCGAAAGAATACGGCTGGAATCCATGAGCAACACCTGTCAACCACCCACTTAAGGGGACACTTCCTGAAGTGAATTTTTTTTGCTTTTGAGTTTGGGTTTTTGATTTTAGTATATATATGAGTAATTGTCAAAATATAGTCATCCTATATCATTGAAAAGTTTGTAGTATCCTTGGTTGCCAAGGAAACGGTCGCCATCTTGGATTTTGACGCAATTTTCAAAATCTCTCTCTTAGTTATGAATAAAATCACTCGAAACCTGTGCAGATCGTTTTTTCCATTTAATATCTGAAGAGTAACGTCGGCTTATTTAAACATGTTGGATAGTTGTTGTTTTTAAAGATTTTTTTTTACTAACATACATCGTTACAACAACAAAATTTCTCAATAGGTTTACAAGACATAAAAAAAAACAGCCGTCATTCTATTAACATTGAGGAGAGGAACAAGTGTGCCAAATATTATACAAATCGGTTGGTAAATGACAAGAGAAAAAATTTAGTGGGAAAACTACATTTCAAGAAAATCGAATAAAGCAATTAAAAGAAAATAACAGAAAAAAGACACTTCAGACCGATTGCCCTTCTGAAGCAGCCCTTACTCTTTCGACAGTCTCTGGCATTATTAGTAATGTAAAGAGGATTGTAAATCTAGGTATAGATGTGAACTATTGTGAAAACAGACATCATAATGACCAGTGTTTTGTTTTATTCCTCTATTCCAATACTTGTACACGTGTTTACAAACTCATCGCCCACACATTTGACCTCCACCTCTTGCATAATTCAATGGTAGCCAACCGGGCGAGGGGCTGCAATCGATAGACCATGTCACCAGATGTGGCTTTGTCTGCGGCGACAGCTGGCCAGTTATACGAGTTTGCAGTGCCATCTTCTCAGATAGTGTTTGGATAATTTACGTCAAAATCTTGCCTTTTTTACCTACAATATTGTTGTAACAAAAAAAGTATACGTCATATGAACATTTTCTGCCATAAATTTGTAGATAAATGATCGTCCTACCCGAATATACAAAGAACAGAAAATCAACATTTTCATCCCAAACACGCCAATCCAGGTTCCAAGCAGAAAGAAGAGTTGAATAGATGGCAACGTTGAAGGCCCCTATGTGCTCTTTGGAGGGCGTGCCCATCATGTCATGCCACAACGGTCACAAGGCAAATTGGGAGCCCATCACAGGAATGGCTGGTGTTCACCCGTTCAGCGACGAATAACAAACCTGCCCTTGAGAGGGGATGGGAATCGAGCTGTGGCATTGAAAGAAGGGCCCTCTTTACCCAATGTAACTATGGGGTTCTCCACCCCACCCCCGATCACCAAGAAATTGAGCCACAGATATCCATAACTGGCCTCAAGCCAATTGAAACATGTCGATTGTCGTTTCAAAGGAAATCACTCTCAGAACTCAAATGACCCACGCCCAAATCTAGATAAATAGACAGGTATATAGCCACGTCACGCCACCTGTGGAACATTAGATGTCAGTCTGTCGTCATCAGCATTGATCTGTCCCAAAAACCACCACGGAACCTCACAAAACATTTATGCTTGTCAACATACATCGATGTGAATAGTTAATGCAAATCGCTCCATTCATTCACTTATTGAAATTTACCCAGTCCTCCATCCGTAAGCGGTGATCACAAAATGAATTATGAAAGAGGTAACGGCAAAGTGAAAGATAAATGAAAGAGTGAAAAGAAGGAAATAGAACCTACCAGTAGCCCCCGCCAACTGCCCACATAATGCAGATCAAAAAACCATTGTAAGAAAAGACACTTGTACTCACATCAAAAATTCTCTAATCTACAAACTCACCTTGTGGTGAAAATTCAATCTCAACTTTGCGCTCTACGTTAGCATTTCCGACGTTGAGAGAGACGATGAGTGAATTTCCTGTTGTGGCAACCAGGTAACCTAAAAGACAAGGAAATGGAAAAAAGACCATAAGTTATTGTAAATCAACACGTAATTACTATTGCGTTCAACTCACATATCATTACCGTTATGATAAACCTTGCACGAAGGCTCATAATATTCCAGAAAAAATTGAAAATTTAACTTGAATTAACCCCTTTAAGGTAGCGTCCATGGCCGAGCGGTTGAGCTACCTGATGGGGATCACAAGGTTCCAGGTTCGAATCCTAGCAAACTAGGCCTGACATTGTGTTCCTTGGCAACTAAAATGACCCGCATCTTTCCCACTCAACCAAGGTGTTAGCGGATACAAACACTAGCTTGGGAGTAAAAACCTGCAGCAGACTAACATCTACTATTTTAAGTCTTCAGTGCTACTGCTCAGTTTATTTTCTGTTTGTAGTTCATTCCACATCTGTACTCTGCTCTTCATACCTACAGCTGTATTGACACAGAGACACAACAACACATGACATGGCCACCCTTCTTACCTACAGTTGTATTGACAGAGAGACACAACAACACATGACATGGCCACCCTTCATATCTACAATTGTATGGACACACAGACAAAACAACACATGACATGGCCACCCTTCTTACCTACAGTTGTATAAACACACAGACAAAACAACACATGACATGGCCACCCTTCCTACCTACAGTTGTATGGACACACAGACAAAACAACACATGACATGGCCACCCTTCCTACCTACAGTTGTATTCACACACAGACAAAATAACACATGACATGGCCACCCTTCTTACCCACAGTTGTATAGATACACAGACAAAACAACACATGACATGGCCACCCTTCCTATCTACAGTTGTATTGACACACAGACAAAACAACACATGACATGGCCACCCTTCTTACCTACAGTTGTACGGACACACAGACAAAACAACGCATGACATGGTCACCCTTCTTACCCACAGTTGTATAGATACACAGACAAAACAACACATGACATGGACACCCTTCCTAGCTACAGTTGTATTCACACACAGACAAAATGACAGAGAGACACAACAACACATGACATGGCCACCCTTCATATCTACAATTGTATGGACACACAGACAAAACAACACATGACATGGCCACCCTTCTTACCTACAGTTGTATTGACACACAGACAAAACAACACATGACATGGCCACCCTTCCTACCTACAGTTGTATTGATACACAGACAAAACAACGCATGACATGGCCACAACCTTCCTACCTACAGTTGTATTGATACACAGACAAAACAACACATGACATGGTCACCCTTCCTACCTACAGTTGTATAGATACATAGATAAAACAACACATGACATGGCCATCCTTCCTACCTACAGTTGTATTGATACACAGACAAAACAACACATGACATGGCCACCCTTCCTACCTACAGTTGTATTGACACACAGACAAAACAACACATGACATGGCCATCCTTCCTACCTACAGTTGTATTGATACACAGACAAAACAACACATGACATGGTCACCCTTCTTACCTACAGCTGTATTGACACACAGACAAAACAACACATGACATGGCCACCCTTCCTACCTACAGTTGTATTGACACACAGACAAAACAACACATGACATGGCCACCCTTCCTACCTACAGTTGTATTGATACACAGACAAAACAACACATGCAATTGCACCCTTTCTACCTACAGTTGTATTGACAAACAGACAAAATAACAAATGGCATGGTCACCCTACCTACAGTTGAATTGATACACAAACAAAACAACACATGACATGGTCACCCTTCTTACCTACAGCTGTATTGACAAACAGACAAAACAACACATGACATGGCCACCCTTCCTACCTACAGTTGTATTGATACACAGACAAAACAACACATGACATGGCCACCCTTCCTACCTACAGTTGTATTGACACACAGACAAAACAACACATGACATGGTCACCCTTCCTATCTACAGTTGTATTGATACACAGACAAAACAACACATGACATGGCCACCCTTCCTACCTACAGTTGTATTGATACACAGACAAAACAACACATGACATGGCCACCTTCTTCCTAGCTACAGTTGTATTCACACACAGACAAAACAACACATGACATGGCCATCTTTCTTACCTACAGTTGTATAAATACACAGACAAAACAACACATGACATTGTCACCCTTCCTATCTACAGTTGTATTGATACACAGACAAAACAACACATGACATGGCCACCCTTCCTATCTACAGTTGTATGGATACACAGACAAAAACAACACATGACATGGCCACCCTTCCTATCTACAGTTGTATTGATACACAGACAAAACAACACATGACATGGCCACCCTTCCTAGTTACAGTTGTATTCACACACAGACAAAACAACACATGGCATTGCCACCCTTCTTACCTACAGTTGTATTGATACACAGACAAAACAACACATGACATGGTCACCCTTCCTATCTACAGTTGTATGTATAAACAGACAAAACAACACATGACATGGCCACCCTTCCTACACATAGTTGTAACGACACAAAGACAAAACAACACATGACATGGCCACCCTTCCTACCTACAGTTGTATTGATAAACAGACAAAACAACACATGACATGGCCACCCTTCCTACACATAGTTGTAACGACACACAGACAAAACAACACATGACATGGCCACCCTTCCTACCTACAGTTGTATTGATACACAGACAAAACAACACATGACATGGCCACCCTTCCTACCTACAGTTGTATTGATACACAGACAAAACAACACATGACAATTGCCACCCTTCTACCTACAGTTGTATTGACACACAGACAAAAACAACACATGACATGGCACCTTTCTTACACAACAAAACAACACATGACATGGTCACCCTTCTTACCTACAGTTGTATTCATAAACAGACAAAACAACACATGACATGGCCACCCTTCCTAGCTACAGTTGACATGGCCATTCACACACAGACAAAACAACACATGACATGGCCACCTTTCTTACCTACAGTTGTATAGATACACAGACAAAACAACACATGACATGGCCACCCTTCCTACCTACAGTTGTATTCACACACAGACAAAACAACACATGACATGGCCACCCTTCCTAGCTACAGTTGTATTCACACACAGACAAAACAACACATGACATGGCCATCTTTCTTACCTACAGTTGTATTGATACACAGACAAAACAACACATGACATGGCCACCCTTCCTAGCTACAGTTGTATTCACACACAGACAAAATAACACATGACATGGCCACCCTTCTGACCTACAGTTGTATTGATACACAGACAAAACAACACATGACATGGCCACCCTTCCTACCTACAGTTGTATTGATACACAGACAAAACAACGCATGACATGGCTCCCTTCCTACCTACAGTTGTATTGACACACAGACAAAATAACACATGACATGGCCACCCTTCCTACCTACAGTTGTATTGACACACAGACAAAATAACACATGACATGGCACCCTTCTTACCTACAGTTGTATTCACACAGACAAAATAACACATGACACGGCCACCCTTCCTACCTACAGTTGTATTGATACACAGACAAAACAACACATGACATGGCCACCCTTCCTACCTACAGTTGTATTGATACACAGACAAAACAACACATGCAATTGCTACCCTTTCTACCTACAGTTGTATTGACAAACAGACAAAATAACAAATGGCATGGTCACCCTTCTTACCTACAGTTGTATTGACACACAGACAAAACAACACATGACATGGCCACCCTTCCTACACATAGTTGTAACGACACACAGACAAAATAACACATGACACGGCCACCTTCCTACCTACAGTTGTATTGATACACAGACAAAACAACACATGACATGGCACCCTTCCTACCTACAGTTGTATTGATACACAGACAAAACAACACATGCAATTGCTACCCTTTCTACCTACAGTTGTATTGATACACAGACAAAACAACACATGACATGGCCACCCTTCCTACCTACAGTTGTATTGACACACAGACAAAACAACGCATGACATGGCCACCCTTCTACCTACAGTTGTATTGACACACAGACAAAACAACACATGACATGGCCACCCTTCCTACCTACAGTTGTATTGATACACAGACAAAACAACACATGCAATTGCTACCCTTTCTACCTACAGTTGTATTGACACACAGACAAAACAACACATGACATGGTCACCCTTCTTAACTACAGTTGTATTGATACACAGACAAAAACAACACATGACATGGCCACCCTTCCTACCTACAGTTGTATTGACACACAGACAAAACAACACATGACATGGTCACCCTTCTTATCTACAGTTGTATTGACACACAGACAAAACAACACATGACATGGCCACCCTTCCTACCTACAGTTGTATTGATACACAGACAAAACAACACATGACATGGCCACCCTTCCTACCTACAGTTGTATTGACAAACAGACAAAACAACACATGACATGGCCACCCTTCTTACCTACAGTTGTATTGACACACAGACAAAACAACACATGACATGGCCACCCTTCCTAGCTACAGTTGTATTGATACACAGACAAAACAACACATGACATGGCCACCCTTTCTACCTACAGTTGTATTGATACACAGACAAAACAACACATGACATGGCCATCCTTCCTACCTACAGTTGTATTGATACACAGACAAAACAACACATGACATGGCCACCCTTCCTACCTACAGTTGTATTGACACACAGACAAAATAACACATGACATGGCCACCCTTTCTTACCTACAGTTGTATTGACACACAGACAAAACAACACATGACATGGCCACCCTTCCTACCTACAGTTGTATTCACACACAGACAAAATAACACATGACATGGCCATCCTTCTTATCTACAGTTGTATTGATACACAGACAAAACAACACATGACATGGCCACCCCTTCCTACCTACAGCTGTATTGACACACAGACAAAACAACACATGACATGGCCACCCTTCCTACCTACAGTTGTATTGACACACAGACAAAACAACACATGACATGGCCACCCTTCTTACCTACAGTTGTATTCACACACAGACAAAATAACACATGACATGGCCACCCTTCTTACCTACAGTTGTATTGACACACAGACAAAACAACACATGACATGGCACCCTTCTCGTATCTACAGTTGTATTGACACACAGACAAAACAACACATGACATGGTCACCCTTCCTACTACAGTTGTATTGACACACAGACAAAACAACACATGACATGGCCAACCTACAGTTGTATTGACACACAGACAAAACAACACATGACATGGTCACCCTTCGTATCTACAGTTGTATTCACACACAGACAAAATAACACATGACATGGCCACCCTTCTTACCTACAGTTGTATTGACACACAAACAAAACAACACATGACATGGCCACCCTTCTTACCTACAGTTGTATTGACACACAGACAAAACAACACATGACATGGCCACCCTTCCTACCTACAGTTGTATTGATACACAGACAAAACAACACATGGCATGGCCACACCTACAGTTGTATTGACACACAGACAAAACAACACATAACATGGTCACTTCTTATCTACAGTTGTATTGATACACAGACAAAACAACACATGACATGGCCACCCTTCCTACCTACAGTTGTATTGATACACAGACAAAACAACACATGACATGGCCACCCTTCCTTACAGTTGTATTCACACACAGACAAAACAACACATGACCATTTTCTTACCTACAGTTGTATAAATACACAGACAAAACAACACATGACATGGCCACCCTTCCTAGCTACAGTTGTATTCACACACAGACAAAACAACACATGACACGGCCACCCTTCCTACCTACAGTTGTATTGATACACAGACAAAACAACACATGACATGGCCACCCTTCCTACCTACAGTTGTATTGATACACAGACAAAACAACACATGACATTGCTACCCTTTCTACCTACAGTTGTATTGACAAACAGACAAAATAACAAATGGCATGGTCACCCTTCCTATCTACAGTTGTATTGACACACAGACAAAACAACACATGACATGGTCACCCTTCCTACCTACAGTTGTATTGACACACAGACAAAACAACACATGACATGGTCACCCTTCCTACCTACAGTTGTATTGATAAACAGACAAAACAACACATGACATGGCCACCCTTCCTACCTACAGTTGTATTGACACACAGACAAAATAACACATGACATGGCCACCCTTCCTACCTACAGTTGTATTGATACACAGACAAAACAACACATAACATGGCCACCTTTCTTACCTACAGTTGTATTGATACACAGACAAAACAACACATGACATGGCCACCCTTCCTATCTACAGTTGTATTGATACACAGACAAAACAACACATGACATGGCCACCCTTCCTACCTACAGTTGTATTGATACACAGACAAAACAACACATGACATGGCCACCCTTTCTTACCTACAGTTGTATTGATACACAGACAAAACAACACATGACATGGCCACCCTTCCTAGCTACAGTTGTATTGACACACAGACAAAACAACACATGACATGGCCACCCTTCCTACCTACAGTTGTATTCACACACAGACAAAACAACACATGACATGGCCACCCTTCTACCTACAGTTGTATTGACACACAGACAAAACAACACATGACATGGCCACCCTTCCTAGCTACAGTTGTATTGACACACAGACAAAACAACACATGACATGGCCATCTTTCTTACCTACAGTTGTATTGATACACAGACAAAACAACACATGACATGGCCACCCTTCCTACCTACAGTTGTATTGATACACAGACAAAACAACACATGACATGCCACCTCTTCCTACCTACAGTTGTATTGACACACAGACAAAACAACACATGACATGGCCACCCTTCCTATCTACAGTTGTATTGATACACAGACAAAACAACACATGACATCGCCACCCTTCCTATCTACAGTTGTATTGATACACAGACAAAACAACACATGACATGGCCACCCTTTCTTACCTACAGTTGTATTGATACACAGACAAAACAACACATGACATGGCCACCCTTCCTATCTACAGTTGTATTGACACACAGACAAAACAACACATGACATGGCCACCCTTCTTACCTACAGTTGTATTGACACACAGACAAAACAACACATGACATGGCCACCCTTCCTACCTACAGTTGTATTGATACACAGACAAAACAACACATGACATGGCCAATTCTTCCTATCTACAGTTGTATTGACACACAGACAAAACAACACATGACATGGCCACCCTTCCTATCTACAGTTGTATTCATACACAGACAAAACAACACATGACATGGCCACCCTTCCTACCTACAGTTGTATTGATACACAGACAAAACAACACATGACATGGCCACCCTTCCTACCTACAGTTGTATTGATACACAGACAAAACAACACATGACATGGTCACCCTTCCTATCTACAGTTGTATGTATAAACAGACAAAACAACACATGACATGGCCACCCTTCCTACACATAGTTGTAACGACACACAGACAAAACAACACATGACATGGCCACCCTTCCTACCTACAGTTGTATTGACACACAGACAAAACAACACATGACATGGCCACCCTTCTTACCTACAGTTGTATTGATACACAGACAAAACAACACATGACATGGCCACCCTTCCTACCTACAGTTGTATTGACACACAGACAAAACAACACATGACATGGCCACCCTTCCTACCTACAGTTGTATTGATACACAGACAAAACAACACATGACATGGCCACCCTTCCTACCTACAGTTGTATTCACACACAGACAAAATAACACATGACATGGCCACCCTTCTTACCTACAGTTGTATTGACACACAGACAAAACAACACATGACATGGCCACCCTTCCTAGCTACAGTTGTATTCACACACAGACAAAACAACACATGACATGGCCACCCTTCCTACCTACAGTTGTATTCATACACAGACAAAACAACACATGACATGGCCACCCTTCCTACCTACAGTTGTATTGACACACAGACAAAACAACACATGACATGGCCACCTTTCCTACCTACAGTTGTAGACAAACAGACAAAACAACACATGACATGGCCACCTTCCTACCTACAGTTGTATTGACACACAGACAAAACAACACATGACATGGCCACCCTTCCTACCTACAGTTGTATTGACACACAGACAAAACAACACATGACATGGCCACCCTTTCTTACCTACAGATGTATTGATACACAGACAAAACAACACATGACATGGCCACCCTTCCTACCTACAGTTGTATTGACACACAGACAAAATAACACATGACATGGCTCCCTTCCTACCTACAGTTGTATTGACACACAGACAAAATAACACATGACA
Organism: Doris montereyensis; assembly: GCA_037039925.1. Lineage (NCBI taxonomy): Eukaryota > Metazoa > Mollusca > Gastropoda > Nudibranchia > Dorididae > Doris > Doris montereyensis. The sequence goes on along the minus strand of JAXRKP010000094.1, from coordinate 12,875 downwards.
TGGCCACCCTTCCTACCTACAGTTGTATTGATACACAGACAAAACAACACATGCAATTGCTATTTCTACCTACAGTGTATTGACAAACAGACAAAATAACAAATGGCATGGTCTTTCTTACCTACAGTTGTATTGACACACAGACAAAACAACACATTGGCCACCCTTCCTACACATAGTTGTACACACACAGACAAAAACAACACATGACATGGTCACCCTTCCTACCTACAGTTGTATTGATACACAGACAAAACAACACATGACATGGCCACCCTTCCTACCTACAGCTGTATTGACACACAGACAAAACAACACACATGACATGGCCACCCTTCCTACCTACAGACAAAACAACGCATTGTATTGACACACAGACAAAACAACACATGACATGGTCACCCTTCCTACCTACAGTTGTATTGATACACAGACAAAACAACACATGGACATGGCCACTCCTTCCTACCTACAGTTGTATTGACACACAGACAAAACAACACATGACATGGGCACCTCATTCTACAGACAAAACACATGACATGGCTTCCTACCTACAGTTGTATTGATACACAGACAAACACAACACATGACACACCTACAGTTATATTGAAACAGACAAAACAACACATGGCATGGTCACCCTTCCTACATACAGTTGTATTCACACACAGACAAAATGACACATGACATGGCTCCACTTCCTACCTACAGTTGTATTGATACACAGACAAAACAACACATGACATGGCCACCCTTCCTACCTACAGTTGTATTGATACACAGACAAAACAACACATGACATGGTATTGACACCCTTCCTACCTACAGTTGTATGTATAAACAGACAAAACAAAACAACATGACATGGTCACCCTTCCTACACACAGTTGTAACAACACACAGACAAAATGACACATGACATGGCCACCCTTCCTACCTACAGTTGTATGGATACACAGACAAAACAACACATGACATGGCCACCACTTGTATTGACACACAGACAAAACAACACATGACATGGCCACCCTTCCTATTACAGTTGTATATAAACAGACAAAACAACACATGACATGGTCACCCTTCCTACACAACACATGACATGGCCAAATCTACAGCATTGACACACAGACAAAACAACACATGACATGGCACAGACCAACTTCCTACCTACAGTTGTATGGCATGGTCATACACAGACAAAACAACACATGACATGGCCACCCTTCTTACAGGCCACCTTATTGACAATTGGCCACCCTTCCTACCTAGATGTACACAGACAAAACAACACATGACATGGCCACCCTTCTTACCTACAGTTGTATTGACACACAGACAAAACAACAAAACATGACATGGCCACCCTTCTTACTACTTGTATGTATACAGTTGTATTGACACACAGACAAAACAACACATGACATGGCCACCCTTCCTACCTACAGTTGTATTGACACAGAGACAAAACAACACATGACATGGCCACCCTTCCTACCTACAGTTGTATTCACACACAGACAAAATAACACATGACACGTGCCACCCTTCCTACACATAGTTGTAACGACACACAGACAAAACAACACATGACATGGCCACCCTTCCTAACTACAGTTGTATAGATACACAGACAAAACAACACATGACATGGCCACCCTTCTACCTACAGTTGTATTGACACACAGACAAAACAACACATGCAATTTCTACCCTTTCTACCTACAGTTGTATTGACAAACAGACAAAACAACACATGACATGGCCACCCTTCCTACCTGGAGTTGGATTGGCACTCAAGGTAACCAAAGTCTGGTCGAACTGGCACTTCCGTCTGTGAATGTGAGGAAGTCAATAGTGTCCACTAGGCTTAAGCCAGTCACCTTTGCCAAAAGTGTGGCCGTGGCCGCCTTGGCAGTGACCAGTCCACGGCAGCTGTACTGGACGAGATGGGCGACCGGATCGACAGGTTGAATAAATACGTTTCGTTGATCTGAATACTACTGGAACAACCTGGAGACATTTTATTTCAAGAATTTAAAAGACGGAAGTTGCAATCTGCTGATATAATTACTAAGAGACAACAATATCAATGGATATAATTCATACTGTTGCAAAAGGTGGTAGTAGAAACTGATGGAGAATCTTAAATTGGAAGGTTTTTCTATCGTGCCAATTTTCATAGTATACACTTGACAGGTCGTGACAATCTGACATACGGGCTGGCAAAAATCACTTTCATCGATTCACGACTCCTAGGTCCTCCTTTAACTAAATTCCAAAAGTGTTTTTCTCTTTTTCCTACGCTGTTCCTGGTACCATTTGAGCTTGTCATAACCCTCATCCTTCATACCAATAAATGTTGGTGTTATGGTAAAAAACATAAAGACTTGATTCAGTTTTTCTATTATGTCTGATAGTGAACACATTTTCTGTGAATAAAAAATAACTAGACACACACAAACACAAAAAAGCAACTAGAAACAACAAAACAATACAAGGATACAAACCTTCGACCAGCAGATCTACCACCAGGCTAAAACTTGGCTTGGTACTGGCATCGGACACATCGAAAAGTACTTCAATTGGGGCGGAAGTGTTCAGTGCAAAAAGTCTTCAGCTTGGCTTCCACCTGAAAGAAAGACAAAAAAGATAATGTGTTTGTAACTTTCTAAATATGTCTTCTGGTCCAAAAGGTAGTGGGTTCGAGCCCCGCCAAGGTTGAACAATTTTGTCGATATTTTTCAAACAAAATATGGCTTTTCTCCATAAATCTTTAATAGATAAGGATTTTCTCCATAAATAGATCTGACTTTTCTCCATAAAAAGATATATATCGCTTTCCTCAACAAATAGATACAGGGTTTTTCGTCATAAAAGGCATGGCTTTTCTCTACAAGTAGATATGCTTTCCCCCATTAAAAAACACGACTTTTCCCCCAAATAGCCGGGCTTTCCCCCCATTAAAAAACATGGCTTTTTCTCCACAAATAGATAAATAGATAAGCTTCCCCCCCCCCCCCAAATTAAAAGACAAGGCTTTCCTCCACAAATAGATATACTTTCCCCCATTAAAAGACAAGGCTTTCCTCCATAAATAGATATACTCCCCCCCCCATTAAAAGACATGGCTTTTCCTCACAAACAGATATGCTTTCCCCTCATTAAAAGACATGGTTTTTTTCCAAAAGTAGATATGCCCGCCCCCCCCCCCCCCATTAAAAGATGACATTTCCCCACAAGTAGATATGCTTTCCCCCATTAAAAGACATGGCTTTCCCCACAAATAGATATGCTCCCCTCCCCCCATTAAAAGATATGGCTGTTCCCCCACAAATTGACATAGCTTTTTCCGTACATAGATAAGGCTTTTCTCAATTAATTACATTGTGAAGGAAATGACATTGTGTATCACAGGTAAAGGGCTAAAAGAGACTCAATTCAAAAGAGAAAACATCACATTCAATCAGACACAAGAGTATGCATTTACACATCATCTTCATACATTCAATCAATAAAAGCAATCAATACACAAACTCAAACATTATCAAAAGAATTGAGACATAAATAATAAAAGTGTTGACAATCAAACAATAAAATGAAACTGTCTGACACAATATGACTGTGTGCATTCATTGAAATATGGCTCAGGGTTACGAATAAGTCACTTTAATTTCAATCACTATAAATTGTTATTCTTGTCGGGTATAAACTATTCATTATCAATACAATTATTATTGTGATTATTTTATTGTTATTAGTATTATTATTATTATTATTATTATTAGTATAGTAGTAGTGGTAGTGGTAGTGGTAGCAGTAGTAGTAGTAGTAGTAGTAGTAGTAGTAGTAGTAGTAGTAGTAGTAGTAGTAGTAGTAGTAGTAGTAGTAGTAGTAGTATCATTGTCATTATTATTATTATTATTATTATTATATCAAAATTAAAATTAAAATTACTATAATTATTATTATTATCATCATCAACGTCATCACCATCACCATAGTCACCCTCATCATCATCATCATTATTATCGTGATTATCAATATTATTTTTATTCTTATCGTCATCTCTATTTTAACTGTCTTACTTTCATTTTTTGGGGCTTCTCATGGGCATGGGATTATTTCTCTATTTTTGTGAAATTGTTTGTTTGTTGTTTTTTTTTAAAACCATAGAATGCTAAAGTTAGAACACAAAGTTTTTGAGGATAAAATTACGTGACGAATTCGGTGCTGATATCATTCAACCGTTGGAGGAGGTAGATAGGATTAAACAAAAACTTGATTTAGAAAACAATCGGGTAGCCGGGCAACCATGGGTGCCTTCAGCTAGTACGCTATAAAACAAAATGAGAGCAAAACACGCCGTCCTCGTGAAACAGAGCTGGTACAAGAAAAGGTTCTTCTCCACAAATACGCACGACTTTTCTCATTACTTACATGTGACTCTTCTCCACAAATACGTACGACTTTTCTCATTACTTAGATGTGACTCTTCTCCACAAATACGTACGACTTTTCTCATTGCTTAGATGTGACTCTTCTCCACAAGTACATACGACTTTTCTCATTACTTACATGTGACTCTTCTCCACAAATACGCACGACTTTTCTCATTACTTAGATGTCTCTTCTCCACAAATACATACGACTTTTCTCATTACTTAGATGTGACTCTTCTCCACAAATACGTACGACTTTTCTCATTACTTAGATGTGACTCTTCTTCACAAATACGTACAACTTTTCTCATTGCTTAGATATGACTCTTCTCCACAAATACGTATGGCTTTTCTCATTACTTAGATGTGACTTTTTCTCCGTATTTAGATATGATTTTTCTCCATATTTAGATATGACTTTTCTCCATATTTAGATATGGCTTTTCTCCGTATTTAGATATAATTTTTCTCCATACTTAGATATGACTTTTCTCCATATTTAGATATGACTTCTTTTCTAATTACTTAGATATGACTTTTCTCATTACTTAGATATGGCTTTTCTCATTACTGAAATATGACTTTTCTCATTACTTAGATATGACTTTTCTCATTCCTTATATATGACTTTTCTCATTACTTAGATATGACTTTTCTCATTACTTAGATATGACTTTTCTCATTACTTAGATATGACTTTTCTCATTACTTAGAAGATATGACTTTTCTCATTACTTAGATATGACTTTTCTCCTTCCTTAGATATGACTTTTCTCATTCCTTATATATGACTTTTCTTATTACTTAGATATGACTTTTCTCATTCCTTAGATATGACTTTTCTCCGTATTTAGATATGACTTTTCTCATTACTTAGATAATATGACTTTTCTCCACAAAGAGATATGGCTTTTCTCCCCAAATAGATAT
>JAXRKP010000094.1:0-5000 GCA_037039925.1 Doris montereyensis | reverse complement strand
CGATGCACCAACCTGGGCCAGGGAGAGGGGCGCGCGCGGGGGGGGGGCGGTAGATTCTGCTCTAAAGAATCGGCATCGATCTGCACGACCTGGTGTAGTGCATGTGGGAGCACGACCTGGTGCGCATGTGACATACCTTTGACACGTCGACACACAACAAGGAGGTCACTGGTGCGCAAAGCCAGTCAGTCTTGCGCTGAGCCTCCGCATGGTAAGGTGGCTTAGAGCTGGCAGCATTATGCCGCTTTTCCACGTGTACGTAATACGCGATGTGTCACGCGTGAACGACGATTACATAGATATTTATTAACTGAGGTATTCCACGCATAAGTAGATTAGGCCTCTGGCGCATACATAGAATGTGGGCGCTAGATGCACACATGCAAAATGGGCCCTAGACGCACGCACGCACATTGAGTCCTAGATGCAAACGTGGTAAATGGGCCCTAGACGTATACACACAGCGGATACATGCAAATTGAGTCACAGACGCATACATGGAAAATGGGCCCTAGACACATTCATACAAATTAAGCCCCTAGACACATATAATGGAAAATGGGCCCTATACGCATACATGCAAATTGAGTCCAAGACGCAAAATGGAAAATGGTCGCCAGACGCATACATACAAATTGAGCCCTAGACACATACATGCAAATTGAGCCCTAGACACATACATGCAAATTGAGTCCTAGACACATACATGCAAATTGAGCCCTAGACGCATACGTGCAAATTGAGCCCTCGGCGCATAAATGAAAATTGACTCGAGCCGTAACCCCACCCCCTCAACGCCTGACTACATGCTCAACAGAGAGCACTGTGTCCAAACACTATCGACCACTTGCCCCATGGAATCAATAACTCGATGCCTTCACCGATCGTTGATGCGGAACAGGAAAAGCAACAGCGGTCAGGCTAACGTTTGCGTTTACCGTCTGCAGTTTCAACTCTATACCAAGAAAACTGCTGGTGACAATCAATAACCAATTACCCCGGCTTACAGGCGACACTGAGACGTATTTTCGCAGAAATGAATTCTAACGCAGTTCCCATTATTGATCTATATTCATCTGCACTAGTTATCGGCCTACGGTGTTGAATGGGTTTGTTTTTTTTTTTATTTGAAGGGGCAGGGCAGTGGCGGGGGGGGAGGACGAGGCTCCGATGGGGTTTGAGGTGTAGTTGGCGTTGTAAACTTTTTCTTTTTACCTGATCTATCATAATATACTGAGTCTAACGTATCCATTCCAACCTCTTCTTAGATCTTTGAAACATTCACAGACAAGTACACCCCACCAACTACTGATAAATGCCTAACGTAACAATTGTCTTCATGAAGTGCATGATGTCACATGGTCCCTCGAATTGTGTTGAAGTTTGTGTGCGTACGTATTTTTTGGTGTTGTGCATGCAAAGTTTGACGACGATGACGTTTCTGAAAGTCAAAACTGGAGTATTTTTTTCTTGAAGTAAAATTTGATCTTCAACCCATTTGCCACACAAGATAATAAACACTATTTATTGACATCACGGTATTTCTTGTCATGCATACAAGCACTCAACACATTTTTTTCATGAGAATGTATTATTTGCTCATCTGATGTTATCATTACACTATTACACTATGGCCGTGTTCTTTCACGAAGTACTGTTATGCGTATTATATAAAGTACAAGGTGATCAGTCTATATGCAACCCATGGAAAATAGGAAAACCCAATCAAAACATTAATTGATTCTATGGGCTGTAACGGCAAACATTGGAAATGCGCACCAAGTTGCCTTTCGCACGAGGGCACTCTTCGCAATACATTTGCAAAAGCACTCATCAGGGTATCAATTTAAGTGTTATGACATAAGATAACAACGAAAGCCCCATATGAACAAACACGAGTAATATACATGGAATACACAGGAAAAATCCTGGCCACCATGAGGATCCGATCGAACCCGCGACCTCTGCGTCGGCACACACCGTCTCGCCATGAAAAGACAGCGTACTTCGGGGAGCGTAGTTAGCTCGGTTGGTAGCACGCTTTCTTTTCATGGCGAGAAGATGGGTGCCGACACAGAGGTCGCGGGTTCGATCCTATAGTGGCCAGGATTTTGTTTGTCTATTCCTTGTATTTGTCTCATCTTTGCTCCTATGGGGTTTCCGTCATTATCTTATGTTATTACCTTCACTTCCGACATGCCCCTTGCCTCACTGTTCATAAATGTAAAAGTTGTGCTTTCAATATTAGTATGGGTTGTGTTTGGGATTGAGACCGTCCTGTGTAATTTGGGCTCATATCGAGTCTCAAAAAGTCGGGGTTTCGTGGAGACCTGTGACACCCACGAGGGGGTTCGTGGCGAGATAAAGTTAGGAAACTCCTGTCGTAGAGCCAAAAGATAAGGACGGAATAGGTACGACCTTGCTTCACCCCGCCACAGCCCAGCCCCAACCTCATGGCACGCTATCGGTAAGTTTGACCATTGGGATAAGTCTGCGTACTTGTGTGTGTGTGTGTGTGTGTGTGTGCTTGTGTACCTGCGTGTATGTGTATGTGTGTGAGATTGCGTGTGCGTGAGATTGCGTGTGTGTGTGTGTGTCCAGTAAACGTGTTATGTAAGGCAAGGTGTGTGTGTGTGTGTCAATGTATGTGTGTGCTTGTGTGCCTGCGTGTACGTGTATGTGTGTGAGATTGCGGCGTGTGTGTGAGCTTGCGTGTGCGTGTCTATGTATGTGTGTGTGTGTGTGTGTCAACTAAACGTTATGTAAGGCAAGATGTGTATGTGTGTAGACGGTCGTGTTATAATTTCTGCTACCGCGTTGATAATGTTATTTTCCCAGGGGAGGCTGTGATTACATAGTTATTGAATTCTGCTGACCTTGTCGCAGTGTCTGGAGGTCATTCGAAGCGCAGCGCATTTACGATACGACGACGATTGACGCACAGATGAAATTGCGGATGTTATTTTCGATTGACCCCCATCCGTTATACGCGGTGGTGTCAGGTGCGTTGAGAGAACAAAGGGACATAAGCGCATGCGAAAGAAGGAAGTAGAAACGTACGAGAAGCGCCCGCCATTATTCGCGGCGTGAAAATGTTACGAGATTGTCTGTATAATTGAACAATTTACCCCCGTCCACCCATTGTGGTGATCTCTGGAATTAAGAGGAAACGGCAAGATAGAGGAGTACAAGGAAAGAAGTATGACCTACCAGCACCGCACGTCCAACCACCAGCATATTATTATGAGAACATTACTGCACACACGGTGAGACAAAGAGGAAACACAAAGACGTAGAGATGGAGATAAAAGATGTAGGGATGGGTGGCACTTGTTTCATTGCAATTTATCCTGTCTACCCGATCGGGTAATCTCAGTTAGAATTAAAAGCAAACAGTAAGAAGAGAGTGAAAGGTAAGCGGAAGAGTGAGCGGAGATGAGCAGTGCCACCAGGTAGCGCCCACCAACCTCCCAGATGTCATTACAGATAATGCCTGGTGTCATGACAGATAATGCCTGCTGTCATGACAGATAATGCCTGTTGTCATGATAGATAATGCCTGGTGTCATAACAGATAATGCCTGGTGTCAGATAATGCCTGGTGTCATGACAGATAATGCCTGCTGTCATGACAGATAATGCCTGTTGTCATGATAGATAATGCCTGGTGTCATAACAGATAATGCCTGGTGCCATAACAGATAATGCCTGGTGTCATGACAGATAATGCCTGCTGTCATGACAGATAATGCCTGGTGTCATAACAGATAATGCCTGGTGTCATGACAGATAATAGGTGTCATGACAGATAACTGTCGTCATGACAGATAATGCCTGGTGTCATGACAGATAATGCAGGGCGACATGACAGATAACTGTGGTGTCATGACAGATAATGCCTGGTGTCGTAACAGATAATCCTGCTGTCATGACAGATAATGCCTGGTGTCATGAAAAATAATGCATCATGTCATAACAGATCATGCCTGGTCTGGTGTCATGACAGATAATGCCTGGTGTCATGACAGATAATGCTCTGTGTCATGACAGATGCCTGGTCTGGTGTCATGACAGATAATGCCTGGTGTCATGACAGATAATGCCTCGTCATGACAGATACTGCCTGGCCTGGTGTCATGAGAGATAATGTCTGGTGTCATGACAGATAATGCCTGGTATCATGACAGATAATGCCTGGTATCATGACAGATAATGCCTGGTGTCGTGATAGATAATGCCTCGGTGACAGATAATGCCTGGCATCATGATAGATAATGCTTGGTGTCATGACAGATTATACTCGGCACGTCATGACATATACAGCCTGGTGTCATAACAGATAATGCCTAGCGTCATGATAAATAATGTTTCATGTCCTAACAGACAATGCTTGGTGTCATGAAAATAATGCTTCATGTCCTAACAGATAATGCCTAGCGTCATGATAAATAATGCTTCATGTCATAACAGACAATGCCTGGTGTAATGACAAATAATGCTTCATGTCATAACAGATAATGCCTAGCGTCATGATAAATAATGCTTCATGTCATAACAGACAATGCCTGGTGTCATGACAAATAATGCTTCATGTCATAACAGTGATAATGCCTGTGTAATGACAAATAATGCTTCATGTCATAACAGATAATGCCTGGTGTCATGAAAAATAATGATTCAAGTCATAACAGATAATGTCAGTTGTGAACTACACAATAGGTTACCGGGTGCAGGGTGATATCAAGTACCGGTACAGTATTCGATACTTAGGTTAGGCGGGCATTTCATTGCATTCTATCTGTGACCGGAAATGAAGGAATGAGTAATAATAACAATTAAAAGTTTCGTGGATCGCAGATCATGCAAAACAACCTTTTTTTCAATCAATTAAAATACTGATTTGATCCAATAGTTTATTCGCTAAAAAAAAAATTAAAGCAGGCTATTTGAAATATACATTCGAAATATGAATGTTGTGGGTGCAGTGGTTCCTGAGTTTA